>JBDJHY010293021.1:0-10041 GCA_039654485.1 Withania somnifera | reverse complement strand
GAAGAGACAGAATAAGAAATACAACATTACATTTCACAGTAAATATATCTCTCCCAAGACTTGGTATCCGTGTATGCATGAGCTACTAAGAGTATAGAGTACAACTATATAAAAGTACAAAAGACGCATCTTTCTCAAGAATGCAAAAGAGACCAAAAGATAAACAGAAGGGATGCAGGTAGCTCTGGACACTAGGAGCTCATCCTGTACCTCTGAAGTCAGCTAGCTAGCACGATCGGCGATGTCAACGGTGATAACCCACACCAAACCTGCATCCAAGGAGACGCAGAAGTGTAGCATGAGTACAAACTGCCAATGCAACCCATACCTAGTAGGTTTCGAAGGCCCACAAGGCACATAACAAACATAAAAGCAATAAATAACAGGAATGAAAGAATGTAAGGTCGCAGATACAAACTGAACAACACGGAAGCTAGTTACTTAGAAAGAGAGCAAGAAGGCAGATAGAGCATGGCAACACTAGCTAAGACATAAAATAGGATCACAAATAAGAAGGAAGGAATGTACTTGGGGTCCTTACAGCAAAACATAAATAATAACAGAAATAGCAAAGAACAGGAAGCACAGGAGAAAAAGGGACATGGACAGTATACCGGTAACCTCAAGATGAGGAAAAGGGAAGAATAAGCAAATAGCACCACGCAAAAATATCTCATATTGCAAGGAAGGCCCGAAAGTAAAGACTAAACCTAGCTAAGCAGTAAATATAGTAATACAGTAAGTAAACTAACACAATATAGTAATACAGTAAGTAAATTAACACTCCAAATCCCCATAAGAATGGCAACAAACACTGAAAACACGCTTACCCGCAGGCCTCCTATACGACCAGGGGTACGGAAAAGTAAATACACACAGTGATGTCACAGATCTTGTGTACGTTCCTCTTTTGGTACCCATAGGCCCAGCAGGACCCATGGAAAGGCTAACCCTAGTTCCCCATATATCCTTGCTTCGACCTATGCCTCCTCCTCCAATCGCATGCAGCCCAGAGGCAGAGTCTATGAAGGTATGCCTTCCCACCACGCACAAATAACGAACATCATAGTAATCTCACATCCCAAATCACAGAGCCTCATGGAGTCTCATAATATGACATACAACACCTAAGAACAATAGTTTTGACATGATGTAATCTTGGCAACTCAGGCGAACAATATCACCAAGGTACTTGATATAACAGTATCCTCATAGTTTCTATATCAATAGGAGTGATAAGTATAGAAAAGTTGTACTCACTACCGCACGAAGATGGATTCAAGTGCCAGCGGCTGTATTCACTACCGAACGAAGTCCGATCAAGTCCCAGCATAAGTAGTCAAATGATAGTATTCAGTGCCAGAGTGTGAAGCCTGGTCTAAAACAAGGAAGAGAATAATATTAGGTGCTTGACACAAAACCGAGTCTAAAACGGGTAAAAGGTCCATTAACTTATATTATTATTAGAAAGTGTTGCCTCATTGAATTTTATGTCATTATTCATTATTATTATTATTGCAGGTAACTAGCCTCCACGACTCAAAAGTCAAATAGTGTTACAGTGATACGAGTCTCATCCCCAAATACACTCTCAGAACAGAGCCTACGGCTCATTCTCTCGTAGTATGAATGGAACAACACAACAATAGCTATAGTTAACCTATGTCCTGCATAGGCTCAACTAATCTACAACTAGCATAATACATCAGCCAAAACCCGAGGGAAAAACCCAAAACCAACCCACGTTTATGCGTTCTACTACATTTAGAGTCAACCTATAGCCATCACAAGGCCAGTACTAGGTCATGGGCCTCGTATTACACCAAGCGTCAATCGAGGAAAAGAACGAAAAAGGAGTAAAGAAGCGGTCCAAGTACATGGTAACAACCTAACAAACCAACTCACAAATGCTATCCAGTACAATTATGTAAGCCATACTCCAAGAGAAAGCCTACCTGTCGTCTAACGACTAGCGTGATGCAGCTCCCAAATATCATCCCCACTAATAGAAAATGACCTCAAACGGTTCTGAAATAGACGAAATATAAATTCAGGAATTAGTACGAGTCTAATAGTATTAATTATACTAAATTTCACAATGGGCCTAAAATGGGCTCGGATGGCCCGCAGATCGGACCTAAAAACAAACTTCACCATGAGGTCCCCAGCATCACCAGGAACCCGAGCTCCAAAAATGAGCACCATGAGAGTGAGGGACGGGCCTCAAATTGCCCAGGAAGAGTTAACCAATTAGGTGCAAAATGTTAGAAAAACAAGAAGCTAAGACAGGAAGAAACGTGTACCAGAAATTTAATGTAACTTGCTTATAGAGTGAAAGTGAACACCATGCACCAGAAGTTATTCGAATTCAACTGAAAATTTAAAAGAAATAAACTTAACTTAGTTGAAGCATTAATGGTGAAAAACCACCATGGCTATGGAATCTTCAAGAATGGGAATTACTTACCAAGAGCGGAGAAGACAAGATAAACCCCCCAAAGGTTCCCTTACATCATCTTGGTGAAGACTGAAAAGAATTTAGAGAGAGAGGGAGAGAGAGAGAGAGATAAGAGAAAGAGAGAAAGAAATGGGAGGAATGGACTGAAATAACAACTAGCTTCTTTTTATAAAATTGACTGCGATGAGGTGCGATCGCGCTAAAGGAAGGAAAACTGGAAAAGCGTAATCGTGCCAAGGGAGCGTGATTGCGCTAAAGAGGAAAAAAAAGGAATTATCGTGATCGCGTTGCTGGGGTTGATTATGCTAAATGAGGAAAAAGAGACTTTGACGCGATCGTGCTGAGTATATGGAACTGCAGAATTCCCAAACAAAGACACAGAATCAACACGGAGTCTAACAGTGACAAACCAAATATGCATTTTGAGTGAAAAACATACTTCAGACTCAACGAAATCAATGAAACGACCAACGAAGGTCGTTTGAGCAAAAAGGATCCCCAGACCAAACTAAGCCAAAATCAACCTAAGCCGCCAAGGCACTCAAAATGACACCAAGCATCCCGAAAAATGCACCAACACTCATACTATCCTGAGATCACCATTTCATAGTTGATGGATGTGTCAAAATCCCATTTCAACACTCTGATCATCAAGCACTAACTTTGGATCAATTCTCGACTCAAAATAAGCTAAATTTCCGCAAAACAGCTCAAACTTGAAATGAAGATCCCGGAACACGAACTAAAGGTTCCACTAGACCGAAGTTGGTATTCCTGAGCTAACAGAGCTATCGAAATTCAATTTCGATCTTTTTTAAAGGAAAGTTGACTAAAGTCAACGAGTACCTAACATTTAGGCTCTAAAATAGGCAATGTGAGATAAAACTCGACCGAACCTCTATGGATCCAGACTACTGGTCCCAGCAGGTCACAAATGACTTGGGGCAACTACTAGAAAGATCTAGGACACAAGATAATACGTAAAAAACCTAAATGACCATAAGGGTCATTACAACATCCACTACTAAAAAGGACTTTCATCCTCGAATGTCAAAACAAAACGGAGATGAGAGAAAAGAAGACCCTAAATGATAGGGACAAAACCCCGCACAGGCACCCACGATAACTTTTATAAACCAAAAATTAAGATAACAAGCTAACCACTAACCAACTAAGGATCAAATTCAAATTTCCTTAGACAAATACCCTGGAAAGACCACAAGCTCTCTCGATTCTAAAACCCAAACCAAAGTTAACCACTACCTTGCTAAACACCCCAAAATTTATCAATACAACACCATAACGTTGTTGGGAGACAAAACTGAGGGAGCCACACAATGAAGACTAAAGAAAAAACCATAAGTTCCCAAATACAAACTATCCTCGTAACTTCTCATTAACCCTAATAACCAACCTAGTCACGGCACATCCAAGGTATATTGTCGAATATCTACAATGCCTCCATAGACCGACTTGAGATGCACAAGATGAATACCCAAACAATACCCATTATGCTATCATATTCGGTGAGGCTCCAAACTGCTCCACGATACTTCAAAGCCTACTCGAACCTGCTACTAGACTTTCAATCACCGACGAGATGGGCACCCTTAACCAATACCATAACAACTGAAACCTACGCACCACCGCACTGACTCTTGCAAGCAACACAAATGGCATTCTTAAGCTGCGAGAGAGATACCTTGATAGAAGTAATGTCTAGAAAAACCAACACGACAACCTAAGAAGCAACCGAACTCTGAAATGCTAGCACCTGCTGAATGGCCTACAACAATACTTGGCATCTACAACTCCGCTACTAACTATTATCACGCTATAGCAATCCACCGAACTACGATTATACCTAAATCATACACAACATGGGTAGAACTCAAAAAAATTAATCTTCCACGATGCCCAATAATACATCCCCTACTACATCAAACCGTTGAATACAATCCTCAAACCCTTTGAATAATTGCAACCCCGATCTACTATCAGGATGAATAAAAACCCATAATTAAATACCCTGGGACAACCTACACATAATCAAACAAATCTCGAACACAACATCCATCCTGGCCTTTGTCGAAATTCTCTTACAACCCAAGATAACATGCCAACCCTGACCTTTTATCACTTAAATCTCGACCAAACACTGAAACAACCTTTATCGAGGATAATCCAAGTTTTTCTATGCACACGCACACCCCTGGTTCTAACACACTGCACTAACTATTCCTTGAGACGTTATATGAGCATCCTGCAACACAATATTGCTCAACTCCAAAACCCATAAGACCAACTTTATCGGTTATGCAACAACGATCTCATCCCGACTAAAAAAAGACTATATCTTTCTCAACCAATAATGAATAACTTCACCTGAGCCCATCTAATCTCTTAGCACGTCAAAATCCTAAAATATCCCATATCAAAACTATTTTCCTTAACCGAACCAGGCTAATCCCAGTAAAAAAAGTATTATCGGCTCAAACTGATGATCAATAGCTCCAACGCACACCTGAACAACCATAATCAACCTCTGGCACTGATATCCTGTGGCTCCAAGCCTAGCATAGTCCTGCTATGATCCGATCTCGTGGCCTCACAACAAACGGGCATATACAAATGACAAATACTGAAGGACAACAACAGACCTAATCTTACCATGAACCATCGCAAATCAATGTGCTGTCACCAAGAATAGTGCGTAAAACCAAACACCCTCAAGGTACACATATACAAAATGCACAAACGTCAAATCTTAAGCAGAAGTATTCTTTATCCATGAATTTCCAAAGACAAAGCACCAAAAAACTACAACAATAGCAAAAAGCCCAAGGCAATCCCTGTTGCCTGCAGATTGCAGAATCAACCGAACACTACACTGTGGCTACGTGGTTACACCACCATACTATCACCATCACACCCAATGCACCCAAGTTCATTACTAACTACGGACTTCCATTCAGGAACCTACAAGGTTGAAATGCATTGTGAACTCTATACCAACCAAATCAAAACTAACTAGCTGCCACTAAACCTCTATATCACCGTGTAGTCTAACCCAGGAATCATACTCTAAATCCACTACTAAAATAATGGATTTGAATGTAAGGCAAGCATACCAACACATTTCCCACTTAATCTCGACAGAAACATCTCGCAACTTATGACTTTTCAATAATATAATTTATCCAAAACTGCTCCAACTTCTAAAAATGAATAGGAACGAAATCAAGACGCGACCCAACTCAACAGAAAAGAATAACTCATGCTCATATGGGTGGCCAGGTGGGTCAAATTAACACAACCACTACAACACAACACTACAATAGTAAAACAACCAGAAAGCACTGCTTCTAATGCCGCAGACGATTCCTAGGATAATGGCACGGGAAGTATCTTCCTAGCCATAGGGCAAAAGATGAACCCAAGTGGCTACAAAAACCCATCCATATAACCAAGGATTTTCCAAGTGTGGCTACGGTATCGATCTTGGTGCAACTGCATATAAAATAAGAAGGCAACTTGCCCATCCCCAAAGAGCAATACTGCTACCCACGAACTAACCTAGCTACTAACAAACCTTCTCAACTAAGAAAATACGAGTGTAACATAAACATGCCATATTAGAACCCAAGCCCCTCAACAAACTACCTAATCGGGTCTAACATCAAAATCTACTCCTAAAACTCAACTATAAAGCAACAAACAGTATTTATCAATCCACAGATCATTAGCCAATAATAGAAAATAAGGACAAATAAAATAAGCACATAGGCAAGAAGAATCTCCAAAGACAAAGGATCCCCAGAACCAAAGAATTACCAAAACCAATTAAATAAAAGCTGAACTAGCTGACCATAAGGTGAAGTCAAATATGTGATAGCCACCTCTGTAGCCTTTGCATCTTCTATATCCACTAAAGTCGAAGAAACAATTGTCATATCCTGACCACCAGTAACTAGACACTAACCCCAACTATTTGTCTCACCACATTGAGCACTACCTGAGGCATCCACCCCCTCTCAGGTATCGCATCTGACTAATGAGAATTCTGACTCAGGAGAACCCTGAACTGCCTGAGCTGAGGACTGAACCACCCCTCGCTAAGGGCCTCTCTACCACGGTGACCTAACACTCCACACTCATAGCACATAGGGACTTGGGGAAATCTCGAATACAAAGACTGGGTTACCACACTTGGATCACACCCCTAACTACCTATGATGATGGAAAATCCTAATTGTACCAGAGCGTCCATCCGGCCTAAAGCCCCAATAGGAATACTACCTGAAACCTTCTCAAAACTCTAGACCCTAACATCTGGCTGATCCTCAACTGAAGTCTCTAGTGCGGTATAAATTACCATTAAATGCCTCCTGAACTATCTTTGATAAATTCTGAACTACCGACAATATTGGCTGAACTGTATCCCCTGAAAAGGTGCTACTAGCACTATCTGGCTGAGTCTCTAACTAGAAAAGTAAATGCTTGAAGTTATCTCCTCTAATCTCTAACTATACGTGGACTACGGAATAGGCTGAATACTATCCCACTGAGGTCATGATCTTTCATAATGACCGGTAATCCCACACTCGAAACATGGCCCTAAAGGCCCACCCTAATGAGAACTAAACTAGCCACTATGGCTAAAAGACCCAGAACCTCAACCACCTCCATCGTAAGCCTCTTGGCACATTCTTTCCATAAACCTCGCGTGCCCCACTCCTTGAGCAAAATAATGGCTTTCCACTATCAAGGAATCTACCTCTAGGGGAAGAGGCAAAACTATACCGTCGATAAATCTTTGTGATCTGTCCCACTCAAAAGGGAAAACCATAGCAGTGCACCAAATCAACTTACAAAAATAAACTTCATACTCAGCGATAGACATCTGACCCTGTTGTAGGCACCTAAACTCCCTCTACTCCAGCGAACCATACCTATATCGAGAGATACTACCACAGATGCTCCTCCCCTAACTAAGACCAAAATCTCAAGCAACAGGCTCTGCAGAACTGTCATGAATGAAATCCCACTGGGGTCAAAGTTGTCCTTAGGTCCACTGGGTGCTGAAACTGAATACATGTTGGCCGCTACTCTGTGGTCACACCTGGCCTCTACATATACCTGGAGCTATAGTGGGTGCCGCGGCTCTAGCACATCCTCCAACTCTGACTAGATCCTTATCTCGGTCCCTTACAAGAGTCCTAAATAATATGATATCAGGTAGCGCCAATCGTGCTAGACCTATACTTTATGGTCTAGTCACGATTACCCAAGTATGAATTTGATAGGTGCACCACATGGAGCTTTAAAGTACCCAATCAAGGGCCAAAGGAGGCAAACCCTAATGTGGAAGATAGCTTGGAAAGATTTGAAAGACAATTGGAGCTTAATTTAAAAAGGCTTGAAAGTATGGGGGCTAATTTAATATTATGGGTCACTTTTGGGCCCAAGCGTAATAATAAATCTTAGAACTCTATAAATAGTTGGTCTTTCAACTTTGTTAGGACCTTTGATCATTTTGGAAGAATAATTTGTCTTGTAAAGCCTCTAGCTTAATAGTTTCTTAGCTTGTAGTTAGAGTTAGCTAACGTAGGTTATTACTCACTGTTCATAGGCATCATATTGTAACGAACGCTTATTATTTTTTGAGAAATTTTAGGAGTGGGTGTATCTTCTAATTGCTTTTTGACTTGTTTACATTGATCTATCATCGAGTTGTTACTATTGTGGGTGAATCAATAGTTTCCTTTGTTGGTTGATTATTCCAGATTTTTCGATTTCTCACAAATTCAAAGAATTCATATATCCTTTATTTTCATTTTCTCATTCCACATGTCTTCAACTCAAACCCCGAGGGTCGAATCATATCATTTGGTATCAGAGCCTAGGCTAGTAATTTGTTCTATCAAATTATATTTCGAGGTTGTAAATATCAAAATCACAAAAAACATAAAAAATTTAATCTGAGTCAAATTATTTTTTTGTCATTAATTTTGATTACTATGAATCATTCTCCTAGTAATTTGGGTCATGTATATCAAATTTGAGTTGATTTTGAGTTGAATTGAGGCATCTATCATTATTGAAGGTTGAGCTTGAACGTGATTTGAAATTGGGATCAATTGGAGAATATTTAAAAAGTGAAAAGTTTAAATTCATCAATTACAAGTTGCAAGGATCATTTGGTTTGAATTTTATTCAAATCGGAGAAGAATTCAGGTGATTGCAATTTTAGTGTTCTTCATCTTTATCTTTTTAATTTTGAAAATTCAAGCTCAATTTTGGATAATATCGGTTTTAGTTTGAAGTTTCTGATTGTTGAGAAGTTATTCTTACATATCAAGGAGCTTGGGTTTAAATTTTGTAGAGATCGGTGGAGGTTTTATAGAGATTCAAATTTTAGGGGTTTATAGTTCATCTATGGTGAAATCTGAAATTTGATCTTCAATAGCGGATCGTGTTGTTGAGTTCTAGGTTTCTAAGTTTTGGGAAAGTTAATCTCATAATTTAGGAAGTTTGAAATTCGAATTAGAGAAGATTTGGAGAATATTGATTGAGGTCATTTTTTGGGTTGTTCATACACAATTCTGAAATTGCTACTCAATTTGGTGTTGTATTTATTGATTTCGAGGCTGCTTAGTGATTGAGACATGATTGTAATAGCTAAAGGAGTGTGGTAATCAATTTTGAGAGGATTTGGAGTTGAATTAGTGATTTTTATTTTTGGAGGTGTTCAACTTTTGAATCCGAAAATTCATCCCAAATTTGCCTTGATTTGTTGTTGTTTGTGCTTCCAAAAGTTACTAGAAGTATTTTTCATAGCTCAAGGATCTTGGGAATCAAATTGGGTGAAGTTTGGACTTGATTTGCTATAGATTCAATTTTTGCAGGATGACATTCATGATGTTCTTCAAACTTGAAGTTGAAGAACAAGTGGGTTTGATTTCGACTAAAAATTAAGCATTGAAAAGTGTTGGGATTTGTTCCCCATATCGAAGAGAGTGCTTGGTTCAAATTTAAGGTGAATCGGACTCCGTTTGATAATAGTTGGGTGTTGAAATCTTCAACTTGTTCATGAGTATTCTTCACATCTTTACGTGAAGAAGATGAAGATCTGGTACATTTGATTCATCTGCCTTAGGTTGAAGTTGATATTTCATTTTTAAGACTTCTTAATTGTGTTTTACAAGCCATAAGGACCCTAGGTTTCAATTTTCGTTCAATTCCGAATTGATTTGAGCGATTCTGGAATTCTAGTGGTCTTGGTTGAATTTCATGTGACTGATTAATGTTTATCAAATGTTGGTTGTTGATCCAAGTGGGGTATGAAATTGATTTCAAAAGGTGTTTTTGGTTGGGGTAATTTAGTGGTAAAACATTAGGCATGGGGGTACAAAAGTCATTACAAAGAAGGAGAAAATCATGTGCAAGCTACAGGAAAACTGCCCAATACGGCAGTTGGGCTTGGAGGGACAGCGGCCAGTCACTCACCACCACCAAGTAGGATGACGGTCCGCCCCTGGACGGCGGTCACCTGGTTGCCAACTTCAATTCTTGTTGCCAAT
>JBDJHY010293011.1:0-10041 GCA_039654485.1 Withania somnifera | reverse complement strand
GTGGGATCAATGCTTTATATTTTATTTGTTCAACTATCCTTTGACTTGAGGTTACAGGTATAACGACCAGTTCTACTCCTACCTTCTTTGATTCCCATTTATTGAGTTATATTTCACATATATTGTTGCAAGGATGCCGAGTACATTCTCTTCCATTATATGTGATCCTGTTATGTGATTAGCTAGGACTATCAGTCTATGTGACACTTGCTTCGTACTTGAGTTGCTAGTTTCCTATATGGTCCTATTTGCTTCTATGACCCCTTTTTCTTGTACTTTGTTATTTACTGCTTTTATTATTGTTATGCATTTAATGGGCCCTCCAAGCCTACTGAATATGGGCTGTTTCAGCGACTTGTACTCATACTATACTTGAACTTGTGCAGATCTGAGCACAGGTTCCTGTTCGTGAAACATAGACCGCTGTTCGTTTGGATTCTATTCATATCAGAGATTAGAGTGAGCTTGGCGTCCAACTTGTTCCTCTTCTCTTCAAACTTATGTTTTATTGATCTCCATTGTATTTTAGAGACATATTGATAATGTATTTACTTCATTTTTATGATTCTATACTTAGTGGTTCGTTTAACACTGATACAGAATTTTGGGTGGTTTCTTTCTTAATTAATTCTAGAAATTTTATTATTTTATTTTGACTTTTGATATTCATCAGCATTTAATGTAGTAGTCCTCTGCTTCGGCTATGGACTACGGGGTTTGGTTCTCCTACTGGTGGTATAGTAGGTGTTATCATGATTTGTGAAATCGGGTCGTGACAGTACCACTGCAGCCTTCATGGACCTCATGAATAGGGTTTTCAAGCCCTACTTGGATCGTTTATGATCATATTTATTGATGACATTCTAGTTTATTCCAGAAGCGAGAAAGATCATGCAAGCCATCAGTATTGTTCTTCAGACTCCTAGGGAACGTCAGATTTATGCTAAGTTATATAAGTGTGAGTTTTTTATCCTGCAGTTGTTTTCTTTGGTCATATTATTTCTAGAAAGGGCATTCAGGTAGACTCCTAAAAGATAGACTCAGTTAGATACTGGCCTAGAACAACCTCTCCCTTAAATATTCATAGCTTTCTGGGTCTAGATGTGTATTACCATAGGTTTGTCTAGGGTTTCTCTTTGATAGCTGGTTATTTGGCCCGTTTGACTCAGAAGAAGGTAAAATTTGAGTGGTTAGATGCTTATGAGAAAATTTTTCTAGAGTTGAAAACTAGATTGACTTAAGCTCCGGTATTGACTCTGACTGTGGTTCATAGGGTTTTGTAGTGTACTGTGATGCCTCTATGGTTGGTTTGGTTGTTTGTTATGGTAAAATGGTGGATTGTTCTTCTAGACATTTGAAAACTCATAAGAAAAACTATCCCACCAAGGATATTGAGTTGGGAGATGTAGTCTTAGACTTGAAGTTTTGGAGACACTACTTGTATGGGGTGCATTTAGATATTCTCAATAATCAAAGAGTTTGCAGCATGTGTTCGAGTAGAAAGATTTGAATCTTCGTCAGAGAAGGTGGTTTGAGATACTAAAGGATTGTGATATGATAGTTATGTATCATTTGGGTAAAGTCAATGCAGTGCCTGATGCTCTTAGTAGGTTGTCCTTGGGTAGTCTGGCTCATGTTGAGAAGGATAAGAGAGAATTGGCAAGAGAGGTGCATAGTCTTTCATATCTTAGGTTAGATTGTGTAATGACCTGTTTGGTCATTTTCTTGCTTTATGCTTTTTTCTACATTTAGAACCTTCTGTTAGTTTCCCAAGTCATTTATGACTTGTTGGGATCGGTAGTTCAGTGCCCTAGCAACTCGATTTGCCTGTTATTACCTATTTCCCTGTGTTGATTTTCAGCTTTAGAAAAGTGGAAGTTGAGAGTGAATTCTTAGTAAAAACTTTTGGAATCAGATTTTGACAGTTCTTTAGTTTGGAATACCGACTTTGGTCAAGAGGGACCTTTAGTTTGTGCCCTGAGGTTTTCATTTTGAGTATGAGATGTTTTGTGGAAATTCAGTTTATGAACAGTTAAGAATTGACCTAGAGTCAGTGTGTGGTGATTAGAGTCTGAGGTGCAGCTGGTCGTAATCATTATGAGATATATGCGGAGCGGAGAAAGAGAGAAGAGGAGTGACACTAGGATATGGTCATTTGAAGACTCAGATAGAATTGATGGCAAACCATATCATCAGAGCTAATGCACACGCTATGTAGAATGTTAATACTGTAGATGTGATGGATAGAGCTCCCATATTGGAGGACAATTATATTGATGTGGATGAGGATGCTATGTTTGTGAATAAAAAAGAAGGTTACCAAGCCATAGGTAACCAAGGTCGAAACTTTTACAAAGAAAGAGATGACTACAAAAAGGATGATTTCTGCAAAGATGATTTTAGGAGAGATGATTACCGCAAGGATCGAGATCTACATGTGCTCCCAATGGGAAGAGATCAGGCTCCAAGAAAACCTTCGAGAATAGAGAAGACGATTGACAAGGTGCTAATAAGGTGGAATCATCTAACCAAGGCATTAAATAGATGTAGAAAGATATTTCGACTGTGACACTGTTAGTCGATTCTCACACCATGACCATTAAGCAATTGGAGAAGTAAATAGGAAAACTATTCTCAACTAAGAATCAGAGATAAAAGGGATCATTACGCAGTGATACAATTACTAACCATAGAAATGATGGCCATTGTCTATCTATCAAGGAGATGTTAATGCTAAAGTTGTTTCTGTTGATGAAAATAAAGTAATTGGGGAGTTGGTAAATGCTGAGGAAGGGAAGAGTGGATAGAAAAAATATCAGAGATCTATTGATGAGACAAAAGCAAAAAAAGGGATGAAGAAAGATGCTTTAAAACCCGTGACACCAATCGTGAGGCATCCTTCACCCTTTCTACAACACCCGAAAAAGAAAGCGAAAGATGGAAAATTTGTAAATTCATAAGTATGTTGAAGGAGTTGTTCGTGAATATTCCATTGGTGGAGGCCACAGAGAAGATGCAGGGTATGAAAAATTTATGAAATATTTTGTGACCAAAAAGAGGACTGTGAGTTTTAAGCCTGTTGATAATTTACATCACTGTAGTGCAGTACTTCAAGTTCTCTAGTGCAGAAAAAACAAAATCCTGTAGCATTCACCATTCATTGCATCATTGGAGAATTTAATTTTTCTAAGGCTCTAACTAGCATAAATCTGATGCCACGGTCTATTTTCAGACAATTGGGCTTAGGAACCCCCAAACCTACAATTATGTGGCTATTGGTGACAGATCGCATGGTGAAGAAGATGATTGATATTCTATATGATGTGCTGGTGAAAGTGGACAACTTTATATTTCTATCTAATTTTGTGATACTAGATTGTGAAGTTAACTTTGAGGTGCCAACTCTTGGGTGACCATTCTTGGCCATTAGAAGGGCACTTTTTGATATGGAGAGAGAAGAGCTAAAGTTTAGAGTAAATAATGAAGAAAGGATTTCTAATGTCTACAAATCTATGAAGAAACCCAGAGATATGAGTGTTGTGTCTGTCAATTACACTTTCTTTGTTGATGATAAGATACTTGTTAAGGAGAGCTCTGTTATGGAGACTTTGGCTATAGTGATCATGAATTTAAATGATGATGGGGATTTTGAATTTGAGGAGGTTGAGCGAGAACTGTATGGTACGAGGAGTTATTATTACCCGCTTTTGAGTTTGAGGAGGTTGAGCGAGAACTGTATAGTACGAGGAGTTATTATTACCCACCAAATAAGATGGATCTTGATTTGAAAAATAGAATAACTCCCCCTGCTAAACCATCTATGAGAGAACTACTAATCTTTGAACTAAAAGCTCTTCCTCCGTACTTGAAGTATGCTTTTTTCGGAGCCAAAAATACTTTAGTGGTTTTTATTTTTGCTGACTTGCTGGAGCCTCAGTATAAGGCTTTTTTATTTGTGTTTAGGAGATTCAAGCGAGCTATTGGATGGACTATCACTGATATAATCGGGATTCCTCCTGGTATTTACACTCATAAGATACAGTTGGAGCTTAATTACATTCCTGACATCGAGCATTGGTGTAGGCCTAATCCACCTATGTAAGATCTGGTTAATAAAAAGATAATAAAATGGCTTAATGCAGACATTCCTACCCAACCAATAATAGTAAGTGGGTGTGACCAATTCAGTGTGTGCCAAAGAAGGGTGGAATCATAGTGGTTCCAAATAAAGAATGAGTTAATTTCTATGGATCCAGTCACTGGATGGACTATATGCATGCTAGGAAGAGGAACACATGGATGTATAAGGACTATTTCCCTTTGCCATTTATGGATCAGATGCTTGACAAACTTGCAGGTAAAGGGTGGTATTGTTTTCCTAATGTTTATTCGGGATATAATCAAATCTCTGTCACTTTGAGTGACCAAGAGAGCTCACTTTTACACTACTTTTTGGGACCTTTGCATTTAATCGTGTGTCTTTTGGAATGTGCAATGCTCTGGCTATATTTCAAAGGTGTATGATGCCTATTTTTAGTTATATGGCCGAGAATATGATTGTGGTTTACGTGGATGATTTATCTGTGATGGGTGATTCATTTGATTCATTTTTGGAGCATATGGCTCAACTTCTAAAGTGGTGTGGAGAAACAAACCTGTTGCTTAACTGTGAGAAGTGCCACTTTATGGATAAAGAGTGGATAGTTTTCGGGCACAAAATTTCAGCAAAAGGTATTGAGGTTGATAGAGTAAAGATGGGGTAATAGCTAAGTTTCCCCCACTGGTTTTTTTGAAGGGTATTTAGAGTTTTTTTTTGGGTCATTCTAGTTTCTATAGAAGATTCATCAAGGAATTATCAAAGATTGCACAACCCTTATGCAAATTGATTGAGAAAAAGGTGGAATTTAATTTTGACAAAGCATGACTAAAGGCCTTCAAATGTTTGAAGGAGATGCTTGTGAGTGCACCTATTATTGTGGCTCCAGATTGGACTCAACCATTCAAGGTTATGTGTGATGCTAGTGGTTTGGATCCAGGGGAAGTCTTGGGAAAACTCCATGAAAAGATGTTTCATCCTATTTATTATTCTAGAAAGAAACTTAACTCGGATAAAAATACGCCATTACAGAACATGAGCTCATGGTTATGGTATTCACTTTTGAGAAATTCAGATCTTATTTATTGAGTGCTAAGGTCATAGTACAGACTGATCACTCCATACTGAGGTACATAATGTTAACAAAATATGCTAAGCCCAGAATGATTAGATAGATTTTGCTATTGCAAGATATCATTTTGAATTAGTTGATTGCGAGGGATATGATAACCAAGTGGTTGATTATCTTTCTAGATTGGAGGAAGAAAAAAAGGTTGCAGAGGAGTTAGAAATTAATGATACTTTCACAGATGAGCAGTTGTTGACTGATTCACATGATGTTATACCATCGTTTTCTGTTTTGCTGACTTTTTAGCAAGTGATTTGATGCCTAATAATTTTAGTAAGCATCAAAGGAAAAAGGTCTTACATTACGTGAAGAGATACTATTGGGATTAACCATCTTTGTTTCACATCTTTTCTGATAATATATTTCAGAGGCGTGTACTAGAAGTTAAGATAAGAAGCATACTTGAGGCTTTTTCGTTCACCCCTGAAGGGGGAATAATGGAAGTATGCATACAACACAAAAGATTTTGCAGTGTAGGTATTATTTGCCCCCCATTAACCAAGATGCACATGGGTTTGCACGAGCTTGTGATAGATACAGGGGTGGTAAAACCCAACCAAACTTGACTCGCCCAACTCAACCCAACCCATTTAAGTTTGAGAAGGTTATTGACCCATTTATTTATTAGCTTAACCCATTTTAACCTGACATATTTCAACCCGTTAAAAATTAGGTAATGTGAAATTTGACCAAAATATTATAAAGACACTTTCTTTTATTTTATATGTTTTATATAGTCATAATAAGGAAAAGTAATAATTTTATTAGGTACTAAATTATTTTATAAGAATAAATAAAATAAATAAAATTTAGTAATATTGAATGGGTTGGGTTATAACTCATTTTTAACCCAACCCATTTTGATCTGTCCAAATTTAACCCAAGCCTCCTAATTTCCACCCTTAGATAGATGTTAGAGATTCAGTGTTGTATCCAAAAGACAACAGATGTCTCTAGATTCCATCCTTGAGGTTAAACTATTTAATGTATGGGGCATTGATTTTATGGCGCCGTTTGTGAGTTCTTATTGGATGATGTATATTCTAGTGGTTGTGAACTATGTGTCAAAGTAAGTGGAGGCAATTGTGCTTCCAAAAAAGAAAGGTAAGAGTGTCACAACTTTCTGAAGAAGAACATATTTACCTATTTTGGTACCCCAAGAGCGATCATAAGTGATGGTGGGTTGCATTTTTACAATTAATTTTTCAGTGTTCTTCTGGCTAAGTATGGTGTAAAACATAAGTTGGAAACAACATATCATCCTAAAAGAAGCAGAACCGAGAGATCAAGACCATCCTATCCAAGATTATGATCATGGGCCAAAATGATTAGTCAAGAAAGCTTGATGATGCTCTATGGGCATACTAGATTGCATACAAAATCCCAATAGGTATGTCTCCCTGTCAACTAGAGTATAATACATCATGTTACTTTCAGGTTGAACTTAAACATAAGGCTTTGTTGGAATCATAATTTGGACTGGAATGTCGCCTCTAGTTTAAGGCTTGATCAGCTTAATGAGATGGACGAGTTCCTTCTAGAAGCTTATGAGAGTGCAACACTATACAAGGAGCGGATGAAGCTGTTTAATGATCAGAAGATAGAGAAGAGAAAGTTTATCCTAATCTACATGGTACTGTATTCTAGTCTAGGCTTTATTTGTTTCCTAGTTAATTGAAGTCTAGGTAGTCTTGACCATTCAGAGTGGTACAAGTATTCTTTATGGGTACATTGTATTAGAAGGGAATGAAGGAAATTGGTTCAAGGTTAATGGGCTTCATGTGAAACATTATTTGGGAGCTTATAAAGAAGTTAAATATTTTAAACACTTTATCTCGATGAATTCTGAGTAATTGAGATAAGCAACATCATTCTGCGATGTCAAATCAAGCGTACTTGAGAGGCAACCCAATATTGTATTGTAAACTTATAAAAGAATTAGTTATAGTGTCATGGTGTGTTCAATGCATACAGGGATGCAATTTGTGAGATAAAATTGTAGAAAAGGAAAAGACTACTTCCATCCACGGACCGTGGAATCTATCCATAGATTGTGGACCAGTCCGTGGAAATGAGATAGAGTACAAAATTGTGGAGAAGGCTTCTACAGATTAAACCATAGACTGTTGTTATAATACATAGTATGTGGAAGTAGACATGAAAAGATTGAGAAACAATAGATCCACAAAATGAACTACAAACTGCAGTTTGATACCACATACCATAGTTTTGGTTATGGTATCCCAGGCTAGGGTTTAAATTAAATGTTGTTCAAATCGGGTCGACCCGATCTGTGATCCTTCCCCTTTCCTTTTAAACATGTAAACCCATCCAGATAGGGTTTCAAACCCATTTTAATTCAATTAAAATATTTGGGTCATTAAATTATTTCAGTTACTCCCTCCTTCACATCCTCCATAACCGTCCCCTACCCCACTCCCATAACTGCTCAACATTTTCAAATACAAAAGGGTACAAAGTTTTTTCTCCTTTCTTTTGTTATCTCATTATTCATTCTGATATTACAAAAGAGTACAATAATTCAAAATAATGTTAATCTTCTACTTTGTCTGGTACTAAGTCCCCATCCCGTAGAGTGGTTTCCAAAGCCCAAAATAGACGGGTGTAACACACTATGCAACATGGGTTAGGGATGGGGATGATCCTATTGCCCTACCTATTGATTTTGTGGTGAGTGGGTCTGAGAAGGATTATAATGAACCGCTAACGAGCACCTTTCACAAAATACGGGAACCAGACGATAGCCAACGTAGTTGCAGAGCCAGTTCCCATTCAATATGACGATAGGCAGGGTTCTGCTGGGCATACAAATGTTGGTTCTAGAGATGTTTCTGGAGATAGTTCTGAAGATGGTTATGGCAGTTCTGATGACAAATTTAATAATGAGGTAGCTTAGACTGTTCTGGAGAGTTTATCCTTGGGGACAAACTTTATCACAAAGCAGGCAACCGCGAAGATTTAGCAAGACACGAGATAAGAATAATGTATTGAGATATGTAGTCCAAGGCACTAGAGAGTTGTATGATTATGGCTTGGTTCCGACTGCACGACTTGCAAAAGAGGTATATATTCAAGGAGGTGTAGATTCGGGCTCCTGAAATCATATTATTTCCTCAGATCAGAGAGTTTATGGATCGGTATGTGTTTCATTGGTTGACATAGAGGAATGGTAAATACAGCTCTGCCATGGTGTGAGAGTTTTATGCACTATATGGAGCCACCATGAAAAATTGTCTTCTAAATCTATGCCTTTGAAAAAGTTACCGAATCTAAAAGCTATTCGAGTTCTGGGATGTGATGTAAATATTTAACTAGAGAATATTAAAGAAGTGTTGTTTGGCCCGAGCTATGAGATACTCGAGTCTCAGTCCAAATATGAGTATAAGTTTAAGATGGTTAGGGATATTTTAGAGGAAAAAATTTGAGAGATTCTATGGGTGGTTAACCGTTTTGAATGATAGGGAGCCAGCATGGTTGAGAGACCCAAAGGCTCAAATACTAAAGTATTTATCATTTTTTCTAATTCTTGGTGGGCATTGGTACGCTTGAGATTGATGCCAATGGCTAATTACAACACCCTCACTCCAAATCGGGCAGTTTTAATGGCGAGCTTAATATAAAAGTACAACCTTATTTTTCTATAGGTATTGACAAATGATATAAGCAAGAAAGCATTGAGGACATCGACTATGATCCCATTCCTATGCCTAGTATATTATTTATGCTTACAGGCATTTGTTTCTGACTGGGAGCCTATTGATCAAATCATAGAGGCCACACATTTTCAAGATATTAGGTTGATTCAGGTTATGGTGAAACCCGGTGGCAATAAGTAGAGTAGCATCTCCCAAACCACTAGTAGGGATCAGGATCAAGGATTTATTTACACCTAGTGAGCAAGAGGCTACAACGATTCATACAGAGATTGGAGATGAATCACCATCCTCTATTTTGGATACGACATTTACTGTAGCCACTGATCCTAGTTCAGATCCTAGTACCTCCACTACAATAGCACCTAGCCCTGCTACTACTGCTATCACAACTACTACTACATGCACTATTGCTACTACTACGATACCTATGCATATTGTTCAACTAGTAGCTTGTACTGTTGGTCCCCTATATAACATTTGAGATTTTATGGACTTATATAAAAAGGAATGATTATGTCGAGGCTCAGGCTCAGGTGTTGATTAGTGAGTTATGACCTTTTGTAGAGCAGACAGTGACCCAATAATTAGCTGAGGAAGTGACTCTTGAGATTCAATCACTATATGAAACTTGATGGTTTAGAGTCACAAGTGATGTGGGATTTGAAAGATGTTCAGGAAGATAAGATGGCACAAATCTTGGTGGACCTTGTGAAGGTTTGGACTGATGTTAGTGACCTACATGCATGGTTTTTGATGATATTTGATGAGAGTGCACCCTTAGTACTAGTTTGTCCAATTATGGGGCAAGTTGTGATCTTCTTAGATCCTGTATCTTCCCCTGATAGAGGAAAGAGCCATAGTGATGAGGTTGAGGATACCGCTTCTGATGATGAGATACTAGGGGTGTCAGTAAGAGACAATGGAGGGACATTGAGACAACTACTTGTGAGTTTATCTTGAGTGAGTATTTGAGATAACAGAGAGATGGAGGACCTTCGACCAACAAGGATCCTCCACCTGTCACTGATACCACAATGGTTACACCTGTGCTCCCTCATGCATGGACACCAGAGCTTGGGGCTTAGTGCATCACAACAGCCATAAAGTTGTGCTCCTTATGATACCAATCTTTTCCCGCC
>JBDJHY010293000.1:0-10041 GCA_039654485.1 Withania somnifera | reverse complement strand
ATGGTCATTTATGATAAATATGCAACATTTTTTATTTTAGAGCATTTCAATAGTTTCCCCAAGTCATTTATGACTTGCTGGGACCGATAGTTCAGATCCTTGGCGAATCAATCAAGAAATATCTCAAATTCTCTATTTTAGAGCCTAAAACTAAGTACTCTTTAACCAAAGTCAACTTTACTTCAAGAAGACCTCAGAATTAAATTCCAACAGTTCCGTTGGCTCCAGAATGCCAAACAAAGTCAAGATTGACCTTAAGTTTATGTTTTGGAGGTTTTGTTTGCTAGTTATTCAAAATTGTGGAATTTTTTTATGTTTTAGCCTAAAAGTGGAGCTTGTGTGGTATCTCAATGTTCGGAGTGTTGGATTCGAATTTCGACACTTCTAGCAGCTTTGGAATGATGAATTTAGTCTAGATGAAGTGTTGGTTTAATTTTCGTGCTTGTCATTGTGAATTCGAGGTTTATGTGGAGAAATGAGCCTTTAGGCCCTTTTGGTTTGAGGTGTTATCTTGCGTAAATGACCTCCTATGAAATTTTTTCAATTCCATTGAGTCCAAAATATGTTTTCCACTCAGAAAACATGTAAGGTTCGTCAAATTTAGACTCTGTTTCAATTCCGAGACCCCATTTTTTAAATTTCTAAAAATCTGCAGCAAAAACCTGCAACTGACCCCTGACCCCAGATACCGTATCCCGAACCCCAGATACCAGATGCCGGTGCTGGATATTTGATACCAGGTCCCTTACCCTGGATCCCAAACTTAGTTTATTTTCAGTATTTCTGAAAGGGGCCCAGGGACTTTCTTGGGTAGTATATAGAGTGTAGTACACCCCCAACTCCTTATTTCAGTGATAATACTCCCTCCCAATCAGTTTTTTTAGAGTGGAAACTTCCTCCCTAAACAGAATTTCAAGGAAGATAAAATTCGGAATCATTGTTCTTCGATTCTTCAACGTTTTTGGGTAAGTCTTCTTCACTTTCTACCCTTGCATTTCTTAGTTTCCACCATTAATGGCTCCAATCATTGGAAGTGATGAAATCATGTTTATATATTTATATATTCATAAAATTCTTCATTAGAGGGGTATACATTATTCATAGTATCAATTATACACTGAAATTCCAGTGGTAAATTCGTAAAAGGGGAATTTTTGACCCCTTTTGGAGCTATTCTTGCCGGGCTGTTTGGAAGCCCTTTCCAAACTCGTTTTGTGCTCAAATTTGTCACATGGGTTCTTAGTAGCATTGGAAACCTTGTGGTGAAACTTATTTTCCATTTCGGCAAGCGAGCCCCATTGATTTATTTTAGGCCCATTTAGGATCCCAATTTTCGGTCCAGTCCAAACTTTAGTATAAATTACACCGTTGGACTTGTATTATCATATAGAATTTATTGGCGCAAGTTTTAGATCATTAGGATATCATTTGATATCAGTTAGTATAATTAATGATATTGAAAAGCTTTATCGTCGGACGACAGGTAGGTTCCGTGGGGCTTTCTCTGGGATTATAGCTTTGATAATTGTACTGAGTAGCATCCTTTGGTTGGGTAGCTAGGTCGTATAGTACCCCAGTACTATTCTTCCATCCATTCTTTGTTGATACTTCTATGTTGGACCTGAGCGATATGGGGCCCGAGACCTAGTAATTGATTATAGATACCTGTGCAGGTCATAGGGTGTGGATATTTCATGTTATATGTGATACATGTGTTATTTATATGTTGTGCATTCATGACACGGAGTGACCGAGCCTACGGCTCCGATGAGAGTGCATTGGGGCTGGGTAGTATCACCTTATGATATTGAGCCTAGTGAGATAGTGGATGATTCGATGACAGAATTTTGTGGTAATATAATGATCTAAAATATGAATTGATTATTAATAATAATATAAGTAATTCTCTTTTATTGGTTAGTCTCGACCTAGTATTGAGCACCCGGTAATACTATTTCTACTTGTTTTAGTCCAGGCTTTACCTCCTGGCACCGGGACATATATATATCTACTTTACTACTAAATACTGGGACATGAGACAGACTTTGTTCAGCAGTGAGTACAGCCCTGAACTTCAGACCGTCTTTGTACGGCTGTGAGTACAAATTTTTAACACACATGATGCTAGCGGTTGTGGAGATATGATTATTGATGACCATAGGTGATACTACCACACATTCAGATTTTATCGACATTGAGCGCCTTGATTTGTCGAGCTGGGCTTGATGTGTATGATTGATATGAGGTATAAGATGCCGATGGATAGTAATATTGAGGGGTAAAAGGTGCCGATTGTGGTTATGAAAATTTGGGAGTGAGGTGCTATGACGATCATGTATTTGTTACTTTCTGCACTTTTTTTCTTCAATATACCCTTGGTAGTATGGGATGCCTACGAGTGAGCGTGTTTTGTACGTACTCTATGTTTCTTAAGGGGGACTTGTCAGCATTTATGTGCCTTACTCTATTATTTATGTTATTGTGTATCTGTTATTATTGTCTACTTGTTGTGTAAGAATCGGTTCCTATTACTTCTGTGCGTTCAGTTATCCTTTCACTTGAGGTTACTGGTATACCGACCATGCTCTATTTCTTATCTTTCTTAATTCCTATTATTTATTGAGTTATGATTCACATATATTGTTCCGAGGATGTTGGGTATGTTCTCTTCTATTACCTGCGATCCTATTATGTGATTAGCTAGCGTTATCTATCTATGTGACATTTTCTAATACTCAAGTGCTAGTTTTACTGATTTTCCTATTTGCTTCTGTGACCTTTATTCTTGTATTCTGTTATTTACTGCACTTATTACTATTATGCGCTCAGTGGGCCCTCGAAGCCTACTGAATACGGGTTGCTCGGCGACTAGTACTCATACTACACTTGCACTTGTGGAGATCTGAGTACAGGTTTTGTTCGTGATTTTCAGATCGTTGTTCATTCGAATTCATTACGGATCGGAGATTCAGGGTGAGCTTGGCGTCCAACTTAATCTTGCTTCTCTTCAGATGTATATTTTGTTATCTCCATTGTATGTTGGAGACTTTTAGATACTATATTTCCTTCATTTTTGATTCTATACTTAGTGGTTCGTTTGACACTGATACCGGATTTTGGGTGGCTCTTTCTTATTTAATTCTGCAAACTTACTATTTTCATGTAATAGTTTATATTCTTCCGCAATTAATGTAGTAGTCCTTCGCTTCAGCTACAGACTATAGGGGTTGGTTCTCCTACTGGTGGCATAGTAGGTGCCATCATGATCCGCGAAATCAGGTCGTGACAACCTGTTATTGGTTTTATATTCTCTTTTCTATGTTTTCTTATGCTGGTTACGGTGGATCTCCAGGTATGCATCGCGTTGGTCATAATTTGTTTGTGACTTAGGATCCCTATATAAATACCTTGATAGTTGATATTCCTTTGTACTTGCTAGTTGTTACTGTGACTATTATTCCTTCTCTGCCTGCTATGTGATCGCACTTTACCTTGTCTTAGGCATAATTTTTTCCAATTCGGCCTATGATGGCACTGGGTACCCAATGTTTTTGGTACTCATGCTATACTTCTATATCTTAATGTGAGGCAGGTCCTATTATGAGTCATTTGGGTAATCGTGATCATACATGTTAATCCAGATCAGTTTCAGGAGATACGATAAGCAGCTGGCATTCTTGCTGACTAGTTCTCCTGCTGTCATCAGAGTTGTCCTTTTGGGGATCCCTGATAGATTGTTTTGTAAGTTTTCCTAGTTTAGGGTTGTATTTTGTTCTGTTTTGTGCATATATGATCGACATCCATAAGACCAGTTGTTGGGAGATTTAATCTATATTATGTATTTATGATTCTTATTCTTCTTATTCTTCTCTCTTTTCTTTTCCTTTAGGTACTCGGTAGTGGCCCATAGCTTAACGCTCTAATTCAGGGTTAGGCTTGTTTACAGGTGGGATGTAGATGTCATCACAACTCAATTTTTTGGTCATGAAAAGCTTTCACTTTCTTGCAATTCGAACACTTAGCCACAAATTCAGCTATGTCCCCTTTCGTTCCTTCCCACCAATACACTACCTTTAAGTCCATGCACATCTTCGCAGCACCCATATAAATGGGGTATTGGGAGCTGTGAGATTCTAGAAAGATGCTTTAACTTAGGAAATCAACAATTGGTACACATAGCCTACCCTCAGGTTATAACACATTATCTCCCACTTTGAAGAAAACCTTCCTTTTATGTCTTGCAACCCTACCCTTCAACTTAAGCAAAATCGGATCTCAATCCTACTTTTCTTTCACCTCTACTACTAGGGAAGACTCCTATGCATTCAAAACCATTATACCACCATCCTTAGTGCCAACCAATTGGATCCCAAGGTGTGCTAGCATATCCACCTCCCATCTAACGATCTCTTCTCCCAATCAACATGCGCCACACACCCCATAGATAATTTACTAAAGGGATCATCCACGACATTATCCTTGCTCAGATGATACATAAATATCTTTCATAATATTTTAACAATTTTAAACATCTTCTTTGAGGAGGATTCAAGTCATTTTGGTCAAACACATACTACCAACTTTTATGATTAGTAAAAACATCAACATGTACCCAATATAGATAATGTCTTCATAGAAAAAAACAATAGATACCAGCTCAAGATCATTAGTCAGATAGTTTTGACCATGAACTTTAAAGTGTTTTAAAGCATAAAACATTATCCTACCTTGCTGCATCAACACACATACCAAACAAACACGAGGGGAATAACAGTATACCATAAAACCTTTTGAACTCTCTGGTAAGGTCAAGATTTTGGTTGTAGTCAACTTGGTTTTCAAATATTGGAAACTTTTCTCATACTTGTCTTACAATGTAAAACTTCACTTTTTTTAGTCAGCTTAGTCAAAGGGTACACTATGGTGGAAAATCCCTAGATGAACCTACGATAATACCATGCCAAACCTATGAAATGATAAATATTTGATAGAGATGTGGATCTGGGCCAATTTTTAACACTTTAATTTTTTGGGAGTCTACATGGATACCCTTATAAAAGATGATTCACTTAGGAATGCAAATAACTGTAACAAGAATTCATACTTGGAGAATTCGGCATAAAGATGATGGTCTTAAAAGGTCCGAAGAAGAATTCCTATATGGTTTTGATGTTCGTCCTCACTTTTGGAATAATCTAAAATATCATCAATCAAAACTATCATGAATAGGTCTAAGTATTGCTTAAACGCCCTTTTCATGAGGTCAATGAATGTTGTGAGAGCATTTTTCAAACCAAAGGACATGACCACAAATTCAAAGTATCCATAATGAGTTCCGAAAGTTGTTTTTGGAATGTTATACTCTCTGTCTTTGAGTTAATGATAGCCGAAATGAAGGTAAATTTTAGAGAAGTGACTAGCACCATGCAGCTGATCAAACAAATGATCAATCCTTAGGATAAGGTATTTGTTCTTGATTATCAACTTGTTAAACTAACGATTATCTATACATATTCTGAGTGAACCATAATTTTTGTACATGAATAAGATGGGGAAACCCTAGGGAGGTACACTGGTTGAATGAAAACCTTGTCCAAAAAATAGGCAACTGGTCATTGTGTTCGTTAAGTTCTGCTGGTTCCATTCTATATTAGGGAATAGAAATAGGTGAATTCCTAGAATAAGGTATATACCAAAGTCTATCTATCTGTCAAGAAAATCTTCAGGTAAATCCTTAGGAAATACACCCATATACTTTTTGATGACTAGAACTAACTGAATATTAGGAACTTTAACTTAAAATTTTGACTCGTACCATGTGATAAATACACCACTTAGAGATAATTTTCATAGTCTTAAGGTATGAAATAAACCTAACCTAGGAATAATAACATTACCCTCCCATTCTAAGACAGGTTCATCAAGAAACTTAAAAAGAACGATTCTAGTTCTGTATACTACCATGGCATGGCATGAATGGAGCCAATCCATGCCAAGAATTATTTGAATATCCACCATGTCTAACTCAACAAGATCAGTAGTAAACATTTTATCAAACAGTAAAACTGGGCATATATGGTCGACTCTTTTAATGATGATGGCATCATAAATAGTGTGGAGATAGATAATGGTGATAAATTTTTAGGATAGACACTAAAATGACGAACAATGAACGGGGATACAAAAGGCAATGTAGCTCAATCTTCTTGCAAAGTATACACATCAATATCATAAACCTTTAGCATATATGTGACAACATCGGCTACTGCTCTTTCTCCTTCCTGGAGCCCAATGTATACAATTGGTTTTGGCACTAACCGCCACCAGTGCTAGAACAAGCTACCTACTAATATAGGAGGCTTACTGGTACTACTGTAGATGAAGCGACCTGAGGTCCATTCCCACCTTGTCTGGCTATGGGATGTCTTTAAGAAGATTCTTTGGCTTATGAAACTTGAAACTTCCTTTAAAAGAGCACTCCCAAAGTCTGTGGACTAGTTGTCCACACCCATAACAAACTCCATACTAAGCCTGCACTCTACCAAATTATAATGACCCAGTCAGGCCATTACTGTGTCCATGCGTAGTTTCTGTATCTAGAGCATTTTAGTAGCTATCTAAGTCATTTATGACTTGTTGGGACCAATAACATACTTCTTTGACTTTTCTATTGTGTTTATATTGCCTTCCCCATTTTGTAGTTAACTTTTGGATTGGATAATTTTAGAATAAACTCCATAAAAATATGATGGTAATAAAATTTTGACAGTTTCGTTAGCTTCAAAACACATACTATAGTCTAGAGGGACTCTTAGTTCGAACCCCCAAGCTTTTGGTTTCATATTATAAAGTATTTTAATTTGTTTTTATTTATATAATAATTATGTCATTTCTTAAGTAAAAACAAAATTAAATATTTTATTATTTCTCTAATAACATTGTCAATAATAATGAAATATTTTTTCAAATACTATGAGTCCATATATTTATTTTACAAAATAGCTATTAGAAACTAATATTTTATCAGAATTAATGGGACTAATTATATGAAAAAAAAATTATTTCCTAGGGTATGTTTTATTAGAAATAATTTTCTAAGAATTTTGGTAAATTTAAAATATTATAAATATTTATAACGAGTCTATACAATATACTAGTATTTAAAACTGGAAGGGCACTAATCCCCCTCACATGGACTTCTAGGGCCAAAATGGTGCCACCGTTTTAATAGGTGGCAGCCAAGTGGCTGATTTTGCATGTAAATCATGCATATATATATTGCTATTTTTAAAAAAAAAATTAATTTTAGAAATTTGGGGGGAATGTGGTCTATTATTTATATCGTTTAATAGTATATTTTCCCCATGGTTTTTATAGTGGGATCCTTCTCATTACTTTGGGTAAGATATATACTCGTTTTCGGATTTAATTTTTTAAAAATAAGGTTTTACGCTTTTAACTTTATGGACTCATATCTCACTTATTTTTTATCGGATTAACCCCATATTTGAACCGTGTGTTCTTGGGATTGAGCTCTATGCATATGTGTTTTTTTATTTTTATCTTTTGATCTGCAGGACCCATAGACCAATTTTTAGCCCAAAATTTGACCCAAGATTTTATTTTCTTATTCTACTCGTCCTGACATGTGTATCATTATTTTTCTAGTTTCAAACTATTTTGAGTTGTTCATGGTTCTTTGGGTTTTTGGCATAGTTTGCGAGATAGTCTCTAGTACCTAGGTAGGCTATATTTTCTTTCCTTCTAGAACGAGTTGTATGTGGCACTCTTGTTGCGACTGGACAACACATAGGGTTAGGTGTTAGGTTTGGCACCTCTAGTTCTTGTTACTCATTTGTCCATGTCATATTTTCTTGAGTTATGTTACTGTTCAGTTATGGCCTTGCGAGGCGGTTTATTAATCTTATTGTGATTATATTACCTCCCTTCTCCTTAGTCTCTCTTAGTTTTCTTGTATTATAGTTGAGAGAAGGCAAATTATTTGTAGCCCTATTTGTCGAGCGCTGGACCATAGATAGTATTTATCGGGTAGCATTCTTGCTAGGATTGGTTGTTTTCATGAGTCTTATCACTTGTTGGCTATTGTTATTTCCTTTGTGCCAGTTCTTTATCTTATATAAGTATCCTAGCCTTATTCAGGTCTAGGAACAAGGTGTATATTGATGTTGAGCTATGTTAGCCCATGTTTATCCTTGTTCTGGATATTGACCTTAACATAAGTTTGGGTGTCCTCTTGGAATTGTTACCACCTTTTATGATCATTCGAGGCTCTGGACCATAGTCTTGGTTGGGAAAGGATTAAATTATACTAGAATTATGGTTTGTGTTTGGAAAGCCTACCTGGTTATTATGTTTTGGAAATCCAGTTGATATTTTTAGTTGGATTCTTATATTATGACCTAGTTTTTATCAGTTTCATCACTAAAAAGACTTTCATGTATGGTTGTATATACTTTTCACAACCACTTTGCAGTATGGAGCAATATTTTAATTATAACTAGAACTCATTTTCCTTGCCCAAAACAGAGTTTTCATCTACTATATGCATATTTCCATGATAGCTGGAAAGTATGGAGCTATTTTATCATATTACCTGATCCTACTTTCTTACATCATCACAATGTTTTTGAATATGTCTACATGGCTGGACTAGAGTGTTCTACTGAGATATGATATACACACTGAGCTCAAATTTATTTGCGCACTAATCTAGAGAACTCCTTGGTTTTGATAAGAACCTTGGCACTACTTTGAGATTTCGAAAGACTTGGAAGACATTTTTCATACAAGTTTGAGTCCCTCCACAGGACATACCCACCTGGGTATCTATGCTGGGCAAGTTGCGCAGCCCACAAGGAGGGGTGTATAGGGGAGTAGTGCTATGCAGTTTGAGTCCTCTGTGGGTCCTTCCTTACATGCCAAAGAAGGAGTGTGTCGGGTTACTATTTTGAAAGTTACTTTTAAGCATCCCATTGCATTGCATTCTTTTGTGCATGTTTGTACCCTTTGGGATTACTAGAAGAGGGTAAAATTTTCTTCCTTGTATGCCTGTTTGTACCTGTTGGTATGTAATGACCCTTATGGTCATTTAGGTGCATGCTATCTGTGTTCTAGAGCTTTATAGTAGCTTACCTAGGTCATTTATGATCTGTTGGGACTGGTAGTCTAGCTCTCTAGCAGCTCGATTGAGATTTATCTCACCTTGCTTCTTTAGAGCTTGAAGTTATATACTCGTTGAGTTTAATCAACTTTCTTTCAAGATGATCTAGGAATTATGTTTTCACAGTTCTATTAGCTTTGTAATGCCTACTTTGGTCTAGAGGGACCTTTATTTCTATTTTGGGGCCTTCGTTTTGAGTTTGAGCAGTTTGTGGAAATCCAGCTCATTATGAGTTGAGAATTGTACCAAAGTAGTGCGTGGTGATCGAAGTGTTTGAGTGGGATTATGACTCTCTTGTTATCTCTGTAGTGGTTATTTTAGGCTTGTGAGGGTGTTCGTGTATTTCCTGGGGGTGCTCTGGTTTGGTTTAGGGGTCTGTTTCTCTCAAATGACCTTTATTGGTGGTCTCATCAATTCCATTAAGTTTGGAGTATGTTTTCCACTGAGGTTTGATATTTTTTTTGTTGTTGTTGGACTCTATTTTGAATTTGTGAGTTTGTTTGGAAATTCTGTAGTTGCAAATTTTTCTTTTGTTTCAAGTACTCAACATGATCGCAGTAAAGCTTTCTTTCATCTAATTAGCATAATCTCCCCCTGGTGGGGCAATTTTTATAATTTTTTACCTTGTCCTTGTCGACCAATCATGCTCTGTTAGCGTGATCGTACCCCCATTTCGATGGGTTAGCGCGATCGCTCCCTATCGCAGTTAGTTAAATACAAGAAACTCAATATTTCAATCATTCATCCCGACTATTTCTCATTCCTTCCCTCAACTCTGAATCTATTTCTTGGAAGAAAATAAGTTTCTTGAAATTTTTCCTCTCGAATTATATTCCAACGAAAGGAATGGTGAAGTTGAA
>JBDJHY010292930.1:0-10042 GCA_039654485.1 Withania somnifera | reverse complement strand
TAAAAATGTTTTTATCTTTATTTCTGTTTCATGCAAAAGTATTATTCCATTTTTATGAGGAAATCTGTATTGATGATATTAAGTTAAATTTTTATTCAAATATTATATTAGAAAGTATATAAGTAATAAATGTGTCTTATGAAATTTAACCATAAAGACATGTCGTAACATGATAATTATTTTTGAAATTCTTGCATTTTACTAAAGAGTATATAATTTAGTTCTAAAAAGAATATAGTTATGATTAGGAAATGTCTTAGGAAAAGAAAGTTTCCTAAGAATCCCAATAGCCTCTCAAGGATAGGTGACGAACATCTTCACATTGATCCACAAGCCTATACTAGACTTTGACTTTTACGTTATGAGATCAACGAATCTAAGGATCTGATACTAATTTTTCATGACCCATAACTCGACCGTGATGGAAACTATCTCACCAACCATGATAGGTAAGTCAAACAACAATGAAAACAATAACAACAACAAAACAAAATATAATATGTTAACAGAGTAAGTTAGAAAATAGAAGGTTGTGGAATTTTAGCACTCCCACCAAGTTGTCACATATGTACTTCAATGACCCTTCAAATCATTTCGTTTGTTTTGTATTTTCTTGTATCTTAAAGCTTTCTTGTAGTGTCCCTAAATCAGTTATGACTTATTGGGACCAGTGGTTCGGTTCTTAATTCTTTCGTCTAGGATTTATGTATGTTTTGCTATTTTAAGGCCTTAACTTTTGATATCATTGACTTCGGTCAACATTCCTTGAAAATTATCTTAGAATGGGATTCCGATGGTTTCGAGCTCCAGAACAGAGATTATGGTCTACACAGACTCTTAGTTTGTGTTCGGGAGCATTCTTCATGATTTTATCTCATTTTGTAGGTTTTACATGCTTTCTAATTCATAAGAGAAACTTGGGTGGTCATTTTGTGATCGGAGCCTCAAATGGGAAATTCTACTGCTCCATCAACCCTAAAATGTTGAGTTTGGGCTGGGGCGAAATGTTCTTTCGGGCCTCGATATTGCTGAGATTATTTTTGGTTACTCAGTTAGGATTTATGAAATTTAGGCCGAAGGTTGACTTTTGTTAACATTTCGTGGAAATGTTTTTGTATCAAAATTTGTCTACTCTGTTGAGTTTGGAATGTCATTTTCGTGCAATTTGCGTATTTGTGGTGTGTTCATCGGGTTTCAAATGCAGTTCGAGCTTACTTTTTAAGCCCACTCTTGGCTGGTTTAACTACTTGTACACAGTTCTGTTGCACTTCTATTTTACTCTATGCGATCATATTGTTCATGCACGCGATCTCGATACACCATGCATTTACTCTACATGATCGTACATCCTCAGGACGCGATCACTACCCTGTCTCCCATACTTCTTCGTGATCGCATACCTAGTCAACGTGATCGTGATGGTATACTCCCCTACATATGGCGATCGCGACCCTCATGGATGAGATCCCGATGTGTGTTGTACCTGACAGTATAAATACCCGAAAAAAAAAAACTGATTTTCACTTATTTTCTCATTCTTTTTCATCCTAAAACCCCATTGTTGTTCTTGAAATTCATGGGTCTTGTTTACTGATCTTGGTAAGCATCAGGGATCTTTCCTAATTATTTTTCCAATATTCATTTATAAGTTTTCTCTCTAATTTGAAATTGTCCCACTAATTTCCTAATTTCTCCTACTCTTTCTGCACTTTATTTCTTCGATTCTAGCTTATTTCTTACTCGTATTAGCTCAAAATTTTAGGTATAAATTCTTTATGACATGGAAAATATTTGTATACCTTTACTTTGGAATTTTGGATTCATGGGCATGTTAGCCCGTTTTGACCCATATTTTCACCTCAACTACTTTCATAGCTTTATGGGTATTATTGGACTCGTATTAATGTATGGATTACTATTTTGTTAGTTTCGTGATGAGTCGAGTTTGTTTGTGCATTATTGTAGTTTTAGAGCTGTCTGAAAATCTTTTACTCAGTATTTATGAGCTTGTCTTCAGAGTCCAGGTCAGCTATGGCTTACTATCTTAGACTCGGCTTATATGGAAAATAATAGTACTAATTAGTATATTTGGGTTGGGATTTTAGGTTGATACCCTTGACCTTGTTCGCTTCTTTAGGCCGGTTCTTCATATTTATCTTGATATTGTATTTTGATTATAGTTTACCCTATTTCCCTGAGTTGTCTGCACTAACTCTGGAACATAAATGGTGGGATTATGGGTAATTTTTGTGGGTCCCGAACATGGATAATTGTTTATCATTATGTGTTGTAGTAATCCTGAGCTTGTGCAGAGCCGGAAGGACCTTCTGTAATCTATTGATTGTGATTGTTTATGGAATTATCTATGCATTTCATCATCATGCAATTGACATTTTATGAACTGGTTTGGATTAGTTTTGACCGAGAGCCTAGTATCGTTAATTTTGGAACCTTGCATGGCCTGGAGAGGCCGTTTTTAGATATTGATTTTTCCTTGAAGGCCCATTTTAGGATACTGATGACGAGCATACTTTAGATTATAATAATGAAAGATATTTTTATATTACCAGATGATATTGATATAAAATTGATATATAAATGGATTTTCACTAAAAAGAGTATTTTATGGTTTTCTTAAATTATTCTAAGACCTGAGTTCTTTTGTTACTATTGTTAGCTAGATTTATTAGTAGTTCTTTTATAAATCTATTTCCTTTAGCTAGCATTAAGTTTCTATACTTGCACTCTTTGATTTGTGTGACTTATTTCATTCCATATCTTCTATTTAATGCTTTTATTTATTAAATGATCTCAGTCGGCCTATGATGCCTACTGGGTACTCGTTGATTTGGTACTCACACTATACTTTTGTATCTTTAGGTGCAGACCGAGTATGAGTGATCCCCATTGATTACGGATTCATGCGGAATGTTCTGATCCAAGTTTGATGATTGTTTCTTGCATCTGGAGCTTGCCCTTACCTCTTCTTATCCTTCTTATTATGTCATCTTGTGCTTTTGTAGACATATATTACATTTCACTTCGGACATTATATTTATTTTTAGAGGCTCATGTATCAGAATCAAGTTTGGGTTTGTTATTGACTTCTTTTAAACTTCTGCTTATGCCGATCCCTTATTTATGTCTTATCTTCTTCCTTTAGTTTATTATTTTGCATGCTTGTTGGGTGGTTCTCCTACGGTAGGATGTAGGTACCCTTATGACCAGAGAAATTGGGTCATGATATGTACAAGTCTCTAAACAAGCAAATACAAACGAAAGATAGTCTCAAAACATGTATGAAAAATTAAAGACATGTAACAACACATTCTATTGTTATGTACTCACATCGGTATGTTAGAATACTCCTCATAGCAATTTATAGTGTTTTACCCAAAACCTAAAGCTAGAAAAATTTCAGGACTAGCATAGTTTTGACCAAAAATTTTGTCTTTTGTGCATAGAGAGTGGTACTTATGATGTGAATTACAATTTGAATTTGTAGTATTGATAATTAGATATTATACTCTTGTATCAACCTATAGCACTTTTTACAATCAAATTCAGATTTCTAGAACTCCCATAACATTAGGTTCCATGATAAGCTTCAAGATTTATATCCAAAGAGTTTATTTTGTATTGTGAATAGGGATATATTGAGCGTTGTTCTGAGCTCACTGATGTGGTAGCGAATATTCACTATGAGAAATTTTTCCTCTTTCCACCAAGTGGTTATCACCACAGAAAAGGGTTACCACCGTAGCGGTACAGCTGCGGTGAAATAAATATTGTAATTGAGCAATTTTAATCCCATTATGAGATTTATTCCCCACTTTAGCTTTGAGAAACTAAAGAGCGACCCTAGGGATGGAGAATACAAATTTGAGAGTTGAACATCATTCAAAAAAGTGTTTTCCATCCCTTTTTATGATTGTAATCCTTAGAATTTTACTATTTGGGGGATTTTTTAATGGTGGAAAGTTATGGAGGGAATACTCGGTTGAAGGAGATGAAGTGAGATTCAGCTAGTTTCATGTTTATTGTTAAATTAAGGGGAATGATGGTATAATTTCTCATTAGAAACTAATATTTAATGGAGTTCCTTGATAAAGTTGCTACCTTGATGGGTTTTAGATTGACGAAAACTCAACGTTAGGTTTGAACCCACGGAGATGGTTTAAAGCTGTAAAAATTAGTTTGGTGTATATAATTATTGATTTTTCACTCGATATTACGAGTTATTATTGTAGAACATGAAAATGATCAATCATTGCTCAACTTTGTTAGAAGGGAAGAAGATCATCCCTAAATTGCATTGCTTTTTCGAGCTAGTTTATGGTTGAATTCTACTTTGTATTTAGAATCTAGATACGAGTTAATGGTACTTGATGATAAAATAGAGTCTTGATATTCTTATTGTAGTATTGTGATGTTGTGATATATATACATACATCCATATCAATCACCCTAAATCATAGACTTATAATCTTAACATCTCACATGTCATAAATTGTAATGCTCATAAACTACAAATCCAAAAAATCCAAAATGATATGAATAAGTAATAGTGGAACCTATGTCATAAGTAATGAATATATGATTGTTTTGTATAAATGGCGAAGCCCTAGATTATTTGTCTATAGAGCAACATAATTAAGACTCTTAACTCGCTACTTGGTATATGGACCCGTTTATATGCTGGTAATAAGAATGAATGGGAAAAATGGAACTAATAAGATCTAAAATATACCTCTCCAAAAGAAAAAAAATAGTTACTTTCCAAGAGTGGACACTTGAAGCTTGAGACCTCTTCCGTGGTTTATTGTGTATAATCTCCTTTATTATAACAGTAATAAACTATTGTCGAATTGTAATTATTTAATAGATGTATTATAATTTAATTTTTATTGACTTGTAATAGTATTCTTTATCCTGGATACGCCTATGATACATACTCAGTACACATGTTCCCCATACTGACCCCCTACTTTTCTTTATTTTTGTTAATTTGTTGAGTGCATCGAGTATTTCACCAGCTCAGACTCGACCTTATCTCAAGTCAGCCCATAGAAGATCCAGATTCAGGGTGAGTATCACATATTATCTTTCTATGGGTCTAGTCAGTTAGCTCCTGTCCCATTATTTCGAGTATATAGACGTTTGACTTTTAGACATTCTTTTGGATGGTTTTTATATTATATTACTTAGATTAGATGTCCTTCAATTATGGTGACTTTCAGGTCTGGGGCATGTTATAGGATATAGAATTATTTACTTTTTTTCCAATTATTAAATTATTCACTTAATGATATTGATATTGCTTTGGTTAGTCAATTGGTTCACTATATCACAAAGGATTGATGTTGCTGGTTCACTCACTTCATTATATTTTAATGGGTCGTGGAAAACTTTTTATCAGAGAACTAGGGTCATCAATCTCACTACTCAAGGATACGTCTAGTAGAGTCCTACAGAATGGTATGGGGATGCTTGTACTTTTCTACAAAAGGATACAAGACTTTAGGAAAATGTTCTCTTCCTTCTTCGCTTCCAAACTTAGCTTTTTTCTAATTGGCATCTGACCTATTCACCTAGTGGCAACAACCACAGTAGTGACAACGGCAGCCACCAATCCAGCACCCCAGCTAGCCACTAGGGCTATAGTTCCGGGTAGAGGTGAGACCAGATGCTATGGTAGGGGATGCGACAAGAGATGCCAGAGGTAGAGGCCAAGATGTTTGGTTGGTCAGAGAAGAAGAAGAAGTTCCCCCACTAGTTGACAATAGGGCAAAGTGAATGATGAGTTAGATGTTGAGACAAGTACTAAAGCATATGATAGGGTAAAAACAAAGGTGAGATGTAGCCTCCTATGGCCATACTAGAGATGCTTGACATTATACCCACTTATCTTAGCGGATTGTTTGATCTAATCTTCGTAATCCCAGTGCACCAAGAGCTTGAGATTCATACCTTTGGGGTGAATCATACAGCTGTTATGGCCCCATGGATTGATTCAAATTCTGATGCTGGTACTTTTCAAGGTTTCCAATAGGACCGGTTATGACTACTGACCAATATGACTTGTTTTTTTAAATTTCTGAAACTCAAACCTCAAACCTTCAAGGGGATGGAGTCGGAGGAGGCACATGACGTTTTAGTGGATTTCCATGAGATTCTGTAAAATTTAGATATTGTGGAGAGAGTTGGGGTAGATTTTGTGACTTTAATGTTTTGAGGTGATGTAAAGATTTTATGGCATTCTCAAATAGAGAGTAGACATGTACATCCCTCACCTATGACCTGGTCAATCTCTTTGAATCTCTTTCTAGGGAATTATATCTCGTATCACTCAAGAGATAAGATGAGAGATGAGTTTCATAACGTTGATTAGAGAAAACTTTAGTGGATGATTATGAGGCCAAGTTCTATAACCTTTCCAGATATGCTACTCAAATTTTGTATAATGATGAGGAAAAGATTTGTTATTTCATTAAAAGACTGCATGAAGGCTTGTAGATTCTGTCATGGAAAATGGATAATGTTGGGAGTTTTTTCAAGATGCCATGGTTTATGTTATTAGATGTGAGTACATATTACATACCCTCTATGCTAAGCCTACCAATTTGAAGAGTCCCATAAAAGAGGAAGCATTAGTGGTTCCTACTTCCATGAGCATAGTTCTGGTTATCGTTCAGCCTAAACTTTTTAGTCTGCATTGTACGTGTCAGCTAGGGGTCCATTAGAGGAAAGTCAACCTTAATCTGATTATTGGGGTCTTTCTTCTATAGATCCCTCAGCTTATCAACCTACATTAGATTTATCTTGCTATGATATGGGTGAGGTAGGCTATAATTCAAAGGTTCTCTATGATATGCAATCAGAATGGTGTTTTGTAGCAGGTAGTAGTAGCCCAAGAAGGCAGGGATAGAGGCGGTTGTTGTAGGCCTCTTCACTCTAGGGGACGTGGGGGCCATGTTCATGGTGGTCATCAATCCTTCTGGCATAGCAGACAAGTTGGAACTAATGCAACTCAGCCCAATAAGGGCAATGATCATTCCGATGATAGAGCCTATTGCTATGATTTTTTCAAGAGACCTGATGTCGAGGAATCCGATGTTGTAATCAAAGGTAGCTTTCTAATCTATGAGCCTAAAAAAATTATGCTGCTTAATTGTGTTGCACAATTGTGCTTCTTTATTGAGCCTACCTTCTTTACCTTCTAATAGCACTGAATGACACAATGACATGGTATGAATATTGAGGTTGTTACTGTTCTACTTTACTTACCTGCACCCCTGTGTATTTCTTTAGGTATGGTGTGTGCTCACTAGGCTTAAGGGGGAGTCACGGTAGGTTTTGCTATACTTTTTCTGCTTACCGGTGAGATAGGGCGCTAGGTAGGTTATACTGTGCTCTTTGTACTTACCAGTGGTATGGGACACCAGTAGGTTTTTTTGTGTTTACTTTTATCCCGTATTTAGTGGTATCCTTCTATTCGATCCTTATTGGTGGTTCTTGCGTTTATGGTATCATGGTTGGTGGAGTTTGAATGAGCTGGAGCACATGTATCATGTGGTATATTCAATATTCAAACAAGTAGAAAGGACCTATGGAAGGAGTTCTTAGGGAATAACCGCATAAACCTCCTCCTCTGGTATGTGTAGATCCAGCAGGAAGGACCCATGGAAGGAGTTCCCCGTATACCTAATAATACATTGTATACCCCTCCCTTGGTCATATGCATGCAAGTGTTGGGCGACAGGGTCCATGGAGGGAGTCCCCTCATACTATCTCAATACTCAACAAAATGTAAATACTTGGATCCTCCTCCGGTACAAATCAGTCTGGCAACAAAGACCCTTAGAAGGAGTTCGTATATCTGATAATATTTTGTATACCCCTACCCTAGTCATACGTATGCTAGTTCAAGGTTGGCAGGGTTCAAAGTGGGCCTCCCCATGTACTCTCTCAAAATTTCATAACTGAGTATCATAATTGAATCTTATAACTAAATATCATAAATGTCGTATAATGGGTCTCGACGTATATGTTCGAGCATCTCTGGGCCTAAAACTAATCACAAACTAAATGTCCATACCTGGGCCTCCCCAAGACTAAGAATTAGGCGACAGATAATACTTAGGGTACGACATCAATATGAAGATATAAGTTCTACCTAGGTCATAATGCCCGATGCTAAATATTAGGGCCTGGAAAAAATCAATTAGAAAATAGGAGTATTGGGTTCCCAATCGACAATCGGATCTAAAACAATGTGAGAAAACCATGAAACAACCCTATTAAAATAAAAATCCATATATAACCAATTTCTTATCAGTATTATCCAGTAATATAAAAATATTTGTGATCATCTTTTTTTATCAAAATTATCAAAATCTCAAAGTAGTTCAAGTCATCAATATAAAAAAAATAACCACCCACGGCCTATCAATATCTAAAAATAGGATCTCAAGTCCATACAAGGTTCTAAAATTGATGATACTGGGATCTTGTCCATAAACAGTGGTAACTAATAAATAAAATCTCATTTTCATGATGATGACATGTATAAATAATAACGTGCACAATCACAATCAAAAGATCACAGAAGATCCATGGGGCCCTACACAGGCTCGGGAATCACTATAGCACATAATAATCAACAATTATCCAAGATTAGGACTCGCGGACATTACCCTTAATCCTATCATCTATTTTTCAAAGTCAATCAAGACCATTCAGGATCACATGTTAACTATAATCGTAAATGCAACACTAATATTAATATCAAGCAAGAAACCAAAGAAGTGGATAGGGTCAAGGATACAACCTTATAATTCCAAACACAAAAAATGATAAATGGTACTATTATTTCAAATATAACCTCTGTCTAAGATTAGTAATCCATAGCCTACCTGTAATTGAAACATAGGCTCACAAATACAAAGTAGAATGTAGCCCCGACAGCTTCAACAACTCCAAAAGGAACAAACAAGCTTGAACAATCATGAAACTAGAAAAATTCTAATAATCTACATGTCAATACGATTCAGACGACACCTATAAAGTTTGATTACAGTCGGGGTCAAAATGGGTCTATGGGCCCGTAAACCCAAACTCCAAACAAAAGGTACCAAAATATTTTTCACCTTGTAAGAAACTCATACCCAAAATTTAGAGCTAATATGAGTAAGAATTAACCTAGAATTAAAAAAATAAAGTGAAGAAAGAAGTAAGAGAAATTTGGGAATTATGGAACAATTTCAAAGAAATTAGAGTGAAAACTTACAAATTAATGATGGAAAAATGATTAGAAATATTTCTTGATGCTTCCCAAGCTCAACAATGAAGACCCATGATTTACAAGATCGACAATGGGGTTTTGGGATAAAGAAGAATGAAAAAAATGAGTTAAAATTGGATTTTGGGATAATTTATACCTAGCAGCATTTGTTCATTGCAATCACATCCATAAGGGTTGTGGTCGTGTAGAACAACTTTATGGAACATCGCAATCTCATAAGGTACTTCACACTGTGAATAACAAAAAGGTCTGGCATCTCAATTGGGTCGTAAACTTTGTGATCACGAAGAAGGGAAGGAGGGTCAACTAGAAAGGTCAATGCCATAGAATCATGTAACATAGGGTCGCGATCACGAAGGGTATTTTTGTTGGCATTAATGACAACATTTTAACAAAACTTTAAGATTTTAAATGATCGTTCGGGATGGGATCGAAATCTGATAAACACAAACCAAATATGAAAAATGCATGAAAATGACATTTCAGACTCAATGGCGCAAATGAATTTTGATATGAGATTTTCTTCCTGAAATATTGACTAAAGTCAATCCTCAGCCTAAATTATATAAATTCCAACCGAGTACCCTAAATGAGATTGGTTGACCAAGGCCAAAATGAACACTTCACCTAACCCAAACATGATTCCGAAGTTGATGGCACGGTCAGATTTCAAATTCGAGGTCCAATCATAAAATGACCACCCAAGCTCCATGTATGAACTAGAAAGCACATAAAATC
>JBDJHY010292909.1:0-10042 GCA_039654485.1 Withania somnifera | reverse complement strand
TGGCTTAGTATCGTTCTTCGACAGTAGATATCTAAGTACAGAGTGATCAGTGTTACCTATGAGCTTGGTACTTAACAATTTTGCAAAAGTGAATACACAGGAAAAATTTAATGTTCAAGAACTATGTAATTTTTTTTATGCTTGATTAAGATTTTTGCTAGCGTAGTATATGTATGGAAAACCTTGTCACGCCTTTGGCCAAGGACAACACCCAAGGCGATGCCACTAGAATCACATGAAAATTCAAAAGGCCGATTCCTATCTGGAGCAACTATAATGAGTAAGAAAACCAACTTCTCCTTCAGACTTTCAAAGGATTTTAGGCATGCATCTTAAAAATTTAATCTAACCTCCTTAAGTGGTTTGCACAGTGGTTGTGCAATTTTTGAGAAATTCTTGATGAATCGTCTGTAGAAGCTTTCAAGACCTATTAAACTCTGAATGCACTTCATAGAGACCGGTGGAGTCAACTTTGCAATGACCTCAAACATTTCTTTATCTACCTCCATTCCCTTTTTCAAAATTTTGTGCCAGATCACAATTACTTCTTTTACCATAAAGTGACACTTTTCTTTATTTCACACCAGGTTGGTCTCCTTAAACCTCTGTAGTACTCGAGATAAATGCTTCAAGAAAGACTCAAATGAATTTCCCATCATCAAAAATCATCCATGAAAGCCGCAATGACGTCCTTAACCATATCACTAAAGATAGACATCATACACCTGTGAAATGTAGCCAGGCTAAAATATAGTACAAGAAAGAAACAACAAGGAAGTAATATAGATCAAAGATAGTAAGAAAGTGGTAAAACTAATAGATAATCTAGAATAATAAAGATATTGGAAAGCAATACCATCGACAGAGTGTAAATCACTACTCGAAAACCCAAAATTAAGGTAAGAGAACATACATGTGCTCAAGCTAAACCTAGACCAAACTAGCCATATATACATATAAATCACGAATAAATGTATCAAATGGTAAAATACAGCTAAGTATCAAATAGAAAGTAAACGTAAAAAACCTAACTGGCGCCCTATACTGTGGTAAGCACAAACAACCCAATACAATCCACTTTGACTCCCCCTTAAGACAGTGAGCACAACAATACAAAAGTAGTACACGTGGTGCAAGAAAGTAAATCTTAATAAAGAGGGTTCATTCCTTGGAGTACCATGCCTCAATTCAAGTCTAGGGTTTAAGCCCTATCAGTGCAAAACTCTAGGGGCTATGCCCTACATAGGCCATACTCGGGGTCCGTGTCTTGGAAGACTACACCTTAACCTAGAGCGGAGGGTAAGTACCACATCAATACCTACCTCAAGGGTCTTTTTCTCATCTATTCCATACATAGGGTCCATTCCTTGGAGGACTATTACTCAAACACAAATACAGGGTCTAATCCCTGTCAATGCTGGTCGCACCACCCAAATCCAATTATATACAAATGTTCGATCATGGCATAGAAACAATAATGGTAATATAACAAGAATGGAAGAAATCAGAGTCTAAGATCTGCCAAAGGCCACCAGCTAAGAGCTTATCTCACAACACTTACTGCCAGATTACTTGAATAGTCCCAAGGTCTATGGGAAGCAAGCAGTAAGGCTAGGACCCGGACATACAACCCTTTACCGTCTATGTCCCTTCAGGTGTCCCCAGAAACCGATAAAATAAACACAAGTCAACTAGAATGCATCGATCAACCTAAAAACCTACCCATACTGCTTTCCATATCACAAGCAAAAAATAATATCCTAGTCTATGGTGAAAGTAATAAACCTACCCTACCTGGACATCAGTGAAAGTCCTCAAAATGCACACACAGGCCCTATGCTCCAAATGCAACTGAAAGAGTACGAAACTATCAAATCATAATTTTTGGGATTAAAATATGAAGATGGAAATGGATACCTTTGTTGAGACCGAGGTCAGTTGCCTCTACCATATCCCTTCTTCTTACTCCTACTAAAATAATTAAAACTAGGCCTGTTATTTTGCCTCTCCCTTTCTTTCAACTTTTCTTCCTCTATCTATTTACTGTGTGTCATAAGTGTGGAGATATTCATATCTCTAATCGATTTAGTTGTCCTTCACTCTCTTTGTTTATTTTATAATTTATACCATAAATATATTTTACCACTAATCCCTTGGATCAACAACCTTTTCTGCAGCATATCCAGACAGTTGGGTAAACTTTAGGCCGTACTATTTCACATACATAGACCCCTGCCTTAGATTTATAAAATCTTCAACCTTAGCCTCTCTCATATCCCTAGTTAAAAACCTATCTAGAAAAGCCTCAAAAAGCACTCCCAAATAATTGGTGTTTCACTAGGACCCCAACACTCCTTTCGCTAAGTGTGCCAAATATAAACTACTCCTTAAGATGATAGGGTGCCAACTCAAACCCCTTATGCTCTAGTCACTTGCATAACATTAATAATCTTTAGTAACTCATCCAAATCAGCCTGTGGGTACTCTATAGCTTGGACTTAATGAATACAGGTGGAGTTATTCAGATGAAATGTCTTTCCCTATAAAAAGCATTTCCCTCACCGAGGATGTAAGAATAACAACTTGGTTATTTACCTAGAAAGTAACTGCCCAGGCTAATAACTGCATGATATCTCTGAATTCTATGGTGATAACTTGTTAAGGTTGGATTGCATTCCTATTAGGATGACCACGAGCCCTATTAGTGTGACCCTACATACAGGTTGTCTATGAGTAAACATGATTATTTGGAAGAATAGAGAACATACTAGTAGAAGATTAAAGTTAGACTCCATAAGATAAGAAAAGACATTAAATGGTGTGACTGCTTCCTAAATGTTCTGTATCCTCTCCATCATAAGTGTGGCATTCAACATACCCATAAGGGAAAGTGTATTGAACATGGTTTTATACATACCCTAGGACAATTAAACCACTGGCTCTGATACCAAATTTATAACATATCAAGGCTACCCTCGGGATACCAAACATCATTAAGGACCAAAAAGTGAGCCTTGATCAAGCCCTTGACATGTGTCTATATTCGTAAAAATAGAAATACAATGTAATCTTAAATAAACGAGGAAATAAAAATTTCTCACATGTCATAATGATAGTCTGAATAAGAAACATAACTAGTAACCTATGAATCTATGTCCCATACCATCTAAGGAACTGAGGAGAACCTTTGAGAAAAAGCCTCAGGAGGTCCTCAACATGTAATAAAATAAAATACAATCATAGGAAATGAACAATTCTAGTCCTCGACAACTGAGGACTCACCAAGATGTCTGTTAAATGACCTTTCTACAGACCTCTCTTCTGAGTGGGGAAATCTGTATATGGATAATGATAACATGAAACAACAATGGATCAGGACATTGAATATTCTGGTATGGGAGTGTATACATAAAACATGATAAATAATATAAGGCTAGAACTAAAAATCAGTGCAATGACCCAAATTACTGAAATAAGTTGAAAATAAAAGACAAGCATTTACTTTATATCTTGAAATATGATTCATCAGTTCGGAATTTTTCTAACTGACATAAAATATGTTATGAGATACACAGAGTCTAGTCTTATAAACCTACACCAAAGAACGTCCAATGTGTTATAACCCACATTGGCAAAGATCACCCTAACATACCACGACTAGGATGAAACTTGTAATTTTAAGCTAAGGATTCTTAAATAGAGTAATCATAATGAACCTTAGTGGTTAACCTATTTCCAGACTAACTTCACCTTACTGATAGGCTTAATTAATCCTATCGGTGCTAAATAATCCTCCCCAAATATGTTTCCATATTTTTAAAATATCTTGAAAAGGACATATCAAGATGCCAGTAACTTAAATCATATATGAGATAGACCTCCATAATTTACTTGTGTTGTTTACCATGTTTGAACTTCATCATTTGTGTAAGGTGAATAACTCAATTACATAAAGATTTCAACACCAGTTCATAAAATTTCTAAAAATAAGCCTAAAATCCATAGAAATTCAAGGTAAGTTTATTAAACATGCTAATTGATAGGAAGCATGAAATCATTCATAATTAAAATCATGGAAGCAACACAAGGAAAATATTCATAATCTCTAGGTTTTGAACGCTAGATTACTAAAATCATAAATCCTTATAAAAAGTGGAGTTTAGGGCATTATAATAAAAGAAGTTCTCACTAAAAACTCCCCTGCCTGTTTGGGAATAAATACCTAGAAGAACCTTGAGAATTTTTTAGAGAATGAGGAACCCGAGGTTTAACTTGTACATGCTTCTCTTGATTTCTTTAACTGTTTCTCTTGTACAAATTATCCTAAGTTTAAAAAAGAATAAATAAATAAAGAGTGTTGTGTATTTATATTTAGGGTATTTAAGATTAAAATTACATGGTATTGGGCATTAGTGAATGTTAATTTTCCTAATAACCTTAGGAAAAATAGGTAAAAAATTAAACTAGGCAGGTTTCATGGGTGGGGTTGACGGTTCATCAGACCGATTCATAGAAAATTGAATGGTATTTCAACCCTGAGCTCCTCCTTGTTGGTTAGTGGGCAGGTTCCATGAGTCCACTTATGGTCATAACGGTTTCCACTAACATAGGACAATCCATCGAATCCCCCAACACTTAGGAAAATTTCTAAATTCTTGCTAAACATGGGGATTAGTTCCACGGGTCCTTATTTAGTCCATGGAAGGAGACCACAGACTGGATAAAGGTCTTTGGGAGTGTTCAACTAGGAGGACTTCACAAGAATGAATTGACAGAAGGTTCCACAGTCCGTGGACCCGTCCTAAAACTTACCATTTTAAGATTTACATGAATTTTCCCAAATTCTTTTGTTTAGCCTTATGAGTACTTTAGGGTGGTTTTGAAGATGATACGCTGATTCATTCCTCAGGTGTGAAGGGGTCCCAAAATTTGCAATGAAAGGACCCTTGGCAGCATAAATACCTTCTTCTTCAAATTTTCAATCCCATTATCGATCTTTTCACCACATTAGTGACATTTTTGGGATTGTATATGTTGTTTAATTTCACCATGAGCTTGGAGGAGTTGACACCTTTTCACTCCATTCTTAGATCACACCTATTTTGTAACTTTTGGGCTCTAATTCCCCTTAATTTCATTAATAAATTCCTTGATTTTATTTTCTTTTTGGATGATTTGGGGTTTTTATGGGACCCCAATTGAGCTCATATTTTTTGTATACAGTTCCTGGAATACAAGGATTCTAGTAGAGGTTTCCATTTTGATTTTGGGCTAAGGGCCCATAGGCTTTTTTAGCTCTGAATTTCATGCTAGGTTTATTTATAGAAATATCGTTCTTCTTTTCATCATTTTGATGTATAGATTATTATTTTTATCGAGGGGAATCGAAGGCTTTTCAAAAGGTTAGTCTCCCGCACTATGATCACTAGCGCAATTTCTTTCCCCCAGGTTGGTTATGGCTTACCTTCTTTAAGACTTAAATGGGTCCATTTTTGTTCTTATAATGCTTTACTTTACTTTCTTGATTTGAAATACATTATATATATCCATTTGTTAGTATTGTATCTCCATGATATACTATAGGTTACTTTAGTTTACTTTTTATTTATCCTGTTACTTAGATGCCATTTGAGATAAAATACTGATGCTTACTAACTAATGTTATTCATCTCCTTGCTTTTATACTGGACATACTATTCTCTTTCTTACATTACTACATTGCCTTAGTTTACATTCACATTTACGATGTTTGTATCTTCTACGTTCCTAAATGGCCTATGGACCTACTGGGCACCTATTATATTTAGTACTCATGCTACATTTTTGTATCCTTTCTTATGTAGATTCTAATGTCAGTCATTGCCCCTAACATCCCTCGTGTTATGCTTCTAACTCAGAGATATAGGTATATATATATATATATATATATATATATATATACATACTTGGTTTGCACCTTTTATGTACTCTTGATATTGTAGTAGCTCTTATACAATTTGATCCCAGGTTAAGGGTTTGATTTGTATCTATAAATTTCCTATGCCTGTAGTATTATCTCCTAGTTTAATTTTTGTTATACATATTTCTCTCATTATTATCTTGGATCATTACTTATTGTTCTGGGCTTGGGGTTGGCTTACTTACAAACTGATAGTAGTATGTGCTGGCATGACTTGAATTTTTGGGTTCTGACAATTTGTTATCAAAGTTTCAAGTTCATCGGTATTATTGTCATGAGAGCAAGTGTCTATAAAGTACTGTGGGTCGATACAATGATGATTGTATCTCATTTTTTGGAGTCTACAAGGCATTTTTACGAAAACTTCACCCTTTGGTTCTTTATTGTATTCTTTATTCCTACCCTGTTCCCTAGAAATCATACTTGATTACACTTTTTCAGATGGTCCCATTAAAAGAAGTGTATAATCCATCTCTAAGAGTTGTGATAGTTTAGACACTTTGTATTTTAGGGGTCCAGTGTATCGAGGGACCAGGTATAAGCCCAGGGAGTTGCACAGGATGCCCCAAGTTCAGGATCATACTAGATGTTGTGGCTCACCGTATAGCAGTTTTTCTAGTGACATACGATGGCTTAAATAATGTAGGATCGACCAATTATGACTATAGATGAGTAGTAGATTCTTGGGTAATTTACCAAACCAGTTTCTCCAATCTTTTTAGGTTCTCTTGGGGAGATTCTATGACTTCTCCATCAGTTTCTAGGAGAGGTTGCATAAACATTGGTTAGTGGAGTAACATGGAGTTGATTACACCATGTATTAGCTAGATAGTCTAAAAAAATAGTGGTAAAGCTTTGTGAGTTGCAGACCAACTAAATCCCTTTCTATGACTTTAGCGTAGAATTCTGATGCTTTCTTAGACAAATATCTTCCTCATAGCATATAGGAGAAGTTGAGATAAGATTTTACAAAACTTCTCCAGGGTTTGGTGATTGTTCTTCAGTATGAGTCTCGGTTCCATGAGTCATCCATTATAGGGCCGGAATCATGCTTACCAATCATGAGAGATTGTATTGGTTAGTTAATTTATGATTAGATCTCCTATTTTCTATTGAAAAAATGGTATATGATAGGCACCTACTTTGCTTTCCTGTCTTACTACTTTGCTTTGTTTTTTTTTTTACATATTCTCATATTACTATACTTGTATCTTACCATGCGTAGTTGACCTACGAAACCTTCTAGGTACCCATTCTATTTAGTGCCCACACTAAACTTTGGCATCTTTTTTTATGCAGATACTACTATGAGTTATCGGATCTGACGTCCCTCACGTGGAGCTTTTGGAATCGGAGATGAGTTAGTCTGTCTCCCTTAATTTTTAGGCTCACCTTATTTTGTGTACTCAGAGATAGTCTATATATATACATTCTCTTCGCACCTTTTCTACATTGATATTATAATATCTCTTATAAAAGATAATACCTGGTCATATGATTGAGTTGTCTCCATATTTCCTATGCTAGTCCTATTTATCTCCTTATTTAGTTTTTGTTGTTCATATTTATCTCATTCTTCGTTTCATCCCATGCTTGTTCAGGCTTAGGGTTGGCTTACCTACAGGATGGTAGTTTGTAATGACCATCAAGGTCATTGTTGTAATTTCTGCGCTTTTGAATGTTTTACCCTTCTCGTAGTTGTATTGTGCGAAATTATGCTTGATTACAAGGATGGCTCGGGAACGGAAGGAGTTTTGAGTAAGATTTTAGAAATCTTGGGTTTTAAAGCTTTAATTGTGAAATATGGAACTCTAGGGGTCATTTGGAGTTTGGGACCTCTAAATGAGAATCCATCCATCAACTCTGAAATGTATACTTTGGTCTAGTAGCATCTTCATTTTCTATTTTAGCAGATTCGTGGTAATGTGGTGATTTGACCAGATAAAGTTGTGTTTCAAGGGAAATTATTGACTTTAGTCAACATTAGTACATAGAGTTCCCTGATTGAAAATCTAATGATTCTATTTGATTTAGGAGGTGGTTTTCGATCTAGAATAAGTTCTTTTCTATTTTTCGTTATCCCAAGGGGCATTTTGGTCATTTTGATGTTTTTAGTTAAGAATAGGCCCTAAGCTTAGAAAGTATAAGGTCAAGTAGACGTATTATATGTGTTTTGATGGTTCTGTTGAGTTCGAAATATCGAAATTAGTATCATTGTATACATGGTTTGTTAGCACGTGATTTCGAACTTCCGAACAAATCTGAGGGTCTATTTGAAGACTTTTAGACTTGTGTATTCTGTTGTTTTTTGCTATTGTTGTCACAACTACTAGGCCTTCTTTGCGACCGGATAGTCGAGTGCTTCAGTCACAAAGTGTTATCTAATTTTTCATCGCGATCACATTAAAGATATCTCGATTACAAAGTGTATTGTCTGAGTGAATCACAATCATATGGTTGAGGGCCACATTCATGAAGAGATAATTTTTGAGTCATCGCGGTCGCATGGCGGGAGACCATGACCGCGAAGAAGCTACTGTTCATTTCGATGTTCTAAAAACTTTATTTCACGAACATAGTTTTTTCTCATGCAAAACCAAGAAGCTAAAACCCATTTTGACAAAGTTTGATCAAGGATTTCGACGATATAAATCAGGTAAGATTTCTAAACTCATTTCATTAATTCACCATCACTTTAGAATGTTTATTACATCAAAATTGAAGATTTTTAACAAAAAAATATATGGTTTTACACTTGGAACTTAAGAGTTGATAAAATATTGATTTTCCATAGTGAAATAGAATGGCTTTTCAATAAGGCTTGATATTTAAGGTTCCCCTAGTAATGGATACAATGTTTTTATGATAAGGTTTAGGTTTTAGACCCATGGATCTGGGGTGAGATTTTGAATAAACTTTGATTATTTGAGTTTTTAGTGTTGAATATGGTATTTTCTTATGTCTTTTGTGATTGTTAACTAGATTGTGAACTATTGGAGGCTATTCAAAAAGGAAAAGCTACCGAGTGACTTGGTTCTTCAAAATATAAAGCAAGTTGAGGTTACTTAGTCTTGCTATTATGTTTAATGATTGCGTGCTAGTTGATTATAATTTGGTATACATGGGTAATCGGGGCTGAAATTATCGAATAAAGAGATAGTTCTTGATTCATCTGTACGGGAATTCAAGAATGGAATATAGATGGAATGGCAGAGAGTCAAATTTATGAAAAACTCCAGGAAATGGGTATGAACATTACTGCCTATAAAATGATAGGTGCCACCGATAAACAGGCTGCAAATAGACTCATTGCAGGATTCACTGGCACTTTGAAAAATTGGTGGGATAATTACCTTACCGAATAAAATAAGGCAGAAATTCAAAATGCGGTCACTATCAAAGTAACAATAAAGCAAGAAGAAGGTGGTATAGAAATACCAGAAGAAACACCAGTTCAGGAGGTTACTGCAACTTTAATTTACTGTATAGCAAAGCATTTTGTGGGTGAACCTCAACTCTTTCAAGATAAGAGCCTAGAAATCCTGAATAATTTGTAATGCAAAAGAATGTCTGACTTTAGATGGTACAAAGACATGTTCCTAAATAAATTCATGATAAGATCGGACTGCAACAATGATTATTTGAAAGAACACTTTTTAAGCGGCCTACCCACTTATTTTTTAGAAAAAGTTAGGTTAAAAATCAGAAGAAAGCATTCTAAGTATTCTTCTGAAGACACAAGCTGGACATGTGGGAAAAAGGGACACAGATCTAACAACTTTCAAAAACAAGAAGAAGAAAACCAAGATTAATCTTCTTGAGTTAGATGAAGAGACCAAAAAGAAACTCTTCTCCATTCTAGAAGAAAAAAATTCTGAATCAAGCTCCTCCTCTGAAACAGAAAGTGATGAAGAATTCCTTAACGTTGCTTAAAATTCAGACTCTGAAGAAAGAATGTAACTGCAATGGAAAATTTTTTTATGTGTGATAGCAAGACTATCAATGCCATCTCTGAAAATACAATTGACACTCTTTTTTCTACCATTGAACATATTCAAGATGAGGAAGCAAAAAAGAATTACC
>JBDJHY010292899.1:0-10042 GCA_039654485.1 Withania somnifera | reverse complement strand
GGGGGGCTTGTAGCGTTTAATTGCTTTACTTTATTCTTTAATTCTTTAATGTACTGTTTTATTTAACTCTTATGATTTATTTGGGGTTCCATGTCATGTGGGAATTTGTGCTTGCTACTTCTGCTTGGTCCATTATCATTTCACTTGAGGTTACCGGTATACCGACCACCTTTGATCCTTATCTTCCATGACTCTTATTTATTGGTTGTATTTTCACATATATTGTTAGAAGGACACCGAATTATTCTAATCCGGTATAGGTGGTCCTGTTATGTGATTAGTTAGCAGTATCTGTTTATGTGGCATTGATTTATTCTTAAACTTCTAGTTTCCTGATATGTCCTATTTGCTTTCATGACTGCTTTCTTTGTTATTCTGCTATTTACTGCAGTTATTTTTATTGTGTGCTCATTGGGCTTCGAAACCTACTGAGTACAGGTTGCTTCAGCATCTTGTACTCATACTACACTTGCACTTGTGCAGATTCGAGTACAGGTCCTCGTTCGTGATTCAGCATGCTGATCGTTCGTTCCTCCTCAGATCAGAGTTTCAAGGTGAGCTTGGTGTGTAGCTTGATCCTATTTCTCTTCAGCTGTATATTTTAATTATCTCAATTGTATTTTGGAGACTTATGGATATTGTATATATTCCCTCTTTGTTGATCTATATTAGTGGTTCGTTTGACATTGACATCGGGTCTTTGGTGTATTCCGTTAATTCCTTACTTCTTTACCATTTCTTTTCATATTATTCCTCATGAATTGTAGTAGTCCTCTGCTTCGGCTATGGACTACGGGGTTTGGTTCTCCTACTGGTGGTATAGTAGATGCCATCATAATCCGAGAAATCGGGTCATGACAAAATATTGAGAGAATAATAATCCAAAATGGGCCAACTGTTGAATTGGCATTCACCTGTGTAGATAAATTGGCATTCACTAAACTAGGAACACCACCGCAGGTTCTGATTTATCGGTCATTTGACCGCTAAATCCAATTATGAATGGAAACCTATGATTAGTATCGATTTATTGGTACTAATGACCGATTTATCGTACCTGCCGATTTATCAGTAAAGTGGTCAATTTATCAATCCCTGATAAATCAACACTTTGATTGATAAATTGGTTTTTGCCTGCAACAGCAACACAACTATTTTTGAATTTCCAACAAGGGGTTCGAAAATTAAATGGAGTTTAATTTTGACAAACCAAATATGCATCTTGCATGAAAAACACATTTCGGACTCAAGGAATTGATGAATGGACATCGAAGATCATTTAAATGAAAATGACCCCCAAACCGAGACTTAACCATTTAGGAAATATTTCCAACTTTCCCAGGGTCAAACTAGACTAAATTCACCATTCCAAAGCTGACAAAAGTGTCAAAATTTTATTTCAACACTCTGCACCCCAAAAGACCACCCAAGATCCAATTTAGGCCTTAAAAGAAATGGGAAAACCTAAAATTAACACAAACTCAACATGAAAACCTTGAAACATGAACTTAAGGTACATCTAGACTTTGCCAATATTCTAGAGCTAAAGGAACTATCAAATTTAATTCCAAGCTCGTACTGAAGGAAAGTTGATTTTAGTCAACGAGTACTTAGTTTTTGCTCTAAAATAGGTAATCTGAGATAAATCTCAATCTAGCCACTAGGGAACCAGATTTTCGATCCTATTAAATCAAAATTACATAAGGCAGCTACTAGAAAGCTATAGAGTGAAATTTTTTTAGTAATTCTCATAAATAACCTTGAGGATCATTACAACGATACCCATATTTTCAAGTGTAATTCATGTTAGAGATCGAGCCTAAAAATTGGCTCGTCAACCCCGTATCTCAAAAAATAAAACTAAAAATATCAGGAGGTAGGCCCCAACTTAGAAACACATTGTTAAAAATTTAAGCTAAATAGGACCCCAAATGGCCATGGAAAGTTTATGTAAAAGAAAGAAATATTAGATGATCTAAAGAGTGGAAATTAGGGGAAAACTGATCTCAAAGTTAGTAAAAGTTTCTCACAACAGCAACCTCTACGCTCTACCAACAAAGCTCCAACAATTCAACTTGAAAAAGCCTCCAAAATATAAAGGAAATATTTTTTACTTGGGGAATTTTCGGTTTCTACATAAAGAAGAAAATATGGAAATGGCTATATATAGACCTAGTGACAGGCCTTTGCGAATGCACCCAGGCATCACGAACACGGCCTTGGACCATCCCAGACCCTCACGTACGTGGCTGGCTCATCACAATTATTGAGAAGTCTGTATGGTATAGCTTAGGGTGAAAACCCTCCCCAAATGCGGTGAAGAAACCACGAAGGTGGAGAAGCAGGGAGGAAGCCCTTCGAAAATATAGACAACGACTCCTGAAAAAATGTTATACAACAGCAATTGCAAAAACTCCATATGAGGGCTTGAAATAGAATCAGACATGGATTTTGGCACAGAAAATATGCAGACTGCATATAAACAACATTCCGGACTCAATAGAATCAATGAAATAATCATAAGAGATTGTTTAATCATAATGGACCTCTATTCCAAACTGAACTAAAACTAGCAACATTTTAAATTTCCACATAAGCCTCCAAAATGAGTCTTGACACCTCGAGAAACATGCCAATAATATTACCAGCCTAAATTTGACATTCTAGAGCTGATGAAAGTATTAGAATTCTGATCCAATGCTTTGATCACCAAAATCCATTCTAGCATCCAAAAGAAACTTTGGTTGAACTAAATTTTCTTAAATCGTCTCAAACTCAAACAAAAAAACCTAGGACATGAAGTAAAGGTCCAACTAGACCAAAGCCTGCATTCTGGAGCTAACAAAACTATCCAAATTTGATTTCAAGCTCCTTTACTTAGAATTCACTATCAAGTTCCATTATTTGAAGGTTAAGCCTTTAAAAAAGAGAAACTGAGATAAAAATCAACAGAACTGTAAGGGAACCAAACTAATGGTCTCCGCAAATCATAAATCACTTTAGGAAGCTAACAGAAGGCTCTAAACACTGAAAAAGCAGAAAATCAAGTAAATGACCATATGGATCATTACATTTCCTAACACCTTGGCTAATGATTATGACTTTGTATATAACTCTTCTTATTTTTATAGTTCTGTATGACCATGTCTTTCTTAGAAGTACAATTCATCCATATTTATTGAGACTTGTTCCATGTGAGGTGAGGTTTCTTTTATATTCCATGTTTTGCATCTCAATCTAGAGCTTGTCCTGCATATATTGAAGCAAAAAAAAGTATTGATCTATTAGAAGATGATATAGGCCTTTTTTGGTATGTCTTATAAATTTTATACTACTCAGATATTATATCACTGGTTAGCTCTTTTGAGCCTATAACCTTTTGTTTGGTAGCCATAATTTTTTATTTGATCCTTTTGTTGAATCCCTGGTTTTTGCACCCTGTTTCCTTTGGAACTATAGCATAGACTATGTTAAAATTGCTAAATTTGAAGAATGAGATGATCAAGTGTGAAAGATGACCAATGAAAGTTGTTTGTGGTAAAAAGTCCATCTTCGAGACATTGTGACATGAAAAAAATATGTGTTTTGAAAAAAATATGTGTTTTGAAAAAAATAAATGAGTGAAGCATTCTTGATATGATGATATAGCTAGTGAAAATAATTAAAGAGAGAGATAATAAATAAAGTTAGAAAATAATAGGTGATGAAGTCTAAAAAACTGCAAAGTTCTTAATGATGTAACATTGATTAGGAGACTAATCAATATCAACAACGTGAAAAATAAAAGATAGAAGAAGTGAGAATTCAACAATAAATAAGAGTAAATTGAAGAATTCAACTTAGTTAAAAAAAGGAACTAAATCTACAAATAGTTAATCTAATTGATTAATCAAGAAAAAAGAGTTGTACAAGCAATCAAGGATTCAACCCTAATCACTCATTCACAAGCATTCAAATGATTCACCCACCAATAAACACTCAACAAGAAATCAAAGGATACACCCAAAAATGATTAACTCAAGCACTAGATCAATCTAAAAGGAAATCCACCTAATAGATGATTAGCTAATCTACCTAATTGGAAAACCCCAGTAATAAGTCTTCAAGGCAATACAATATCTCAATTCAACAAAAATTGAGTAAAACTTTAAAATGAAGCCTATTTATTTGGGATTATTTTCTACACTTATCAATATTCTATTAACACAACAATGAGAAAGACATTCTACATAATAATTTCTGGTGGAGAACTTTTAATTTGGAGAGTGCTAAGAATCACTGGCTAGAGAACATTGATTTACTATTTCCTCTTTTCTCTTTTATTTATTTATTATTTTTAAATTAAATCCATTATTCTCTCATTATTCCTCCAGCTTGCTAATTCATTATAGCCAGGATATTCCAAGTAGCAAGTGGCATGCAACCATTGGCACTACGTTAAAAACTATTTTGTCGTCATATTTTCCAATGTTGACACTGGTACATGCTTTCTTTTGGACCCTCACCTTACCCTTTCACTTAGACATTAAAGCTTGTAAGGTCTAGGGTGCATGGTGGTATGATGATTGAAATGATTGATTGAGGAAATCCTTTCCACATTTTACAACTTCCACTATCAATGATCAAGGCACATTTTTTTCCCATTACATTGCATTTAGAGTGAAAACAGTTCTCACATTATTCAAGGTCTTCCTTTTAAATGGCTACCATGATCCACCTAACTGCACATCACAAGTTCTCATTTACCTCTAATTGAGATTCATCATCATAAAGTTCCATTGAATCAAACTTTCCCATAAATCCCAACACAATAATAACTCCCCTTTCTTGATCCTCCCCCTCACCATTAGAATCTTCACTTTGCTCATCACTTGAACCCCTGTTGTTACCTTCATCTACAACCTCATCCTCATCTTTGGTTCTGTACCCATTTTAAAATGCAACTATAGCTCTAGAATTTGGGAATTTGCTAGAAATATACCCTCTACTATGGCTCCGAAAGCTTTGGATAGTAGAAATGTGAGGTCGGTTAGGATTGAAAAAGTTACCTCTTTGAATATTGTTCTCGAACTTGGACTTAGGTATCAACTTTGTCTTGCACCATTTGTTCTTTAGACTTGGAAGAGTCCCCTTGTGTGAGGACTTCCACTTGTCACCTCTCTTGTTCTATGAGGAAGTGGTTTTGGACTTGTAAGCCTGGTTTTTCTTCAAAAAAGCTTCAAACTTGGAAACATCATGAAAGGAAATTTCCAAACAGTCATAAGCTCATAAGCAATGTCGTGCCTCAACCCTGAAACAACTTTAATCACTGCATTTCTCATAAGCTCGTCAAGTTCAGACTTCATTCTCAAATTCATCATAATATTCTTCAACACTCTTGGTACCTTGTCGAAGTGCATACACCTTTTTGAGAACCTCTTCATGATATCTTGGAGGTAATTACGTAGCCTCCATGAGTTCTATAGATTCGACCCAATTAGGAGTCTCACCAAGCCCATCTTGTTGACGTTCCCTGTTCTTTGACTCCCAGCAAGTGGAAACATACCCTTTGAATTATGTTAGAGATTACTTGGTATTCAAGGCTTTGGTTATGTTTTTGTAAGAAAGATCCTCTCACTTTTGAGCTTACACTCTAATAATTATTCGAAGTCACTACTACACTTGAATAGAGGAATTGCAACCTTGATAGTATGCAACCTATATTTGGTTTACCTCTACCTCCAAGTGGCTCCTCTATTTCCCCGATCCGATCTCATATACCCCATTGTTCCCTATATCCTCTACCACGTTTCCTTGATGTTCCCTTCCCCGATTTCTCCCATTAGTTCACCTCTTAACCTATCCTCCTCTAGGACTCCCAAAGTCTTGTCAAACCCCCAAGAAAGGATCTTCATACTCCTCAACATCTTCAAATTTATCCATCAGTTGATCATAGTGAAGTTTATTGTAGACATTATCCAAAAATGGTTTCGTTATGGGTAGTTATAGGCTAGGTGTTTAGGGTACATGCGAGGGTGCATGTGATACATTTAGAAGTGGATCTTCAAAAATTTAGGCATTTGGATGTTGAGTTCCTTGCCTTATGGGACAGTAAGATGATGTTTAGAAATTCATGGAAATTTGGACTTGAGTTACCCCTTGGATTCATGAAAAGCCTCCTTAAACCACTCGGTGGCTCTTCTCATTCCTTATCCTTGTGGCCCCTCCCTACTAACTACTAACCTATCAAAACTTGGACTCTAAGGTAGTCATCCAAGCCTTGATAGTCAAAAATACATACAAGATTTCCTCCGTCCTAGCATCATTTACATTTTTCCTATTTAAGGAAGTATTCCAATATTCTTCAGTCATTTTGAATATTTTGTGGGGACCTTTGCCCCATATTCTCACCAAGTTGTTAGTTACTTCCGAGACTATATATGGTACCTAAAACTCTCAACAAAAAGTTAGTAGCTAAAGTTGCACATCACTCTTTGTGAACACTCACCTTACCTCTAAGTGTCGTCTCGGTGTTGAATAGCAACCAATCTTTTTCAATCAATACAAGTCGTCCTATTCTTTGTGGTAGAATGGAATCTTGTATACCACTTAAAAGAAAGACTCCAGGAACATACAATTAAGAAAAACAATACAATGAAACTAACTAAACTAGCATACAAACAAGGCACGAAAGAAAGCAAACATTATAGTTAATCCAAAGCTAATAGGACAATTAATAGTCGAAAACTAGTTTAAGAATCAAATAAAAGTAACTAGAGTCAAGAAATGAAAACTAAAAATGAAAGAACTATCTTAATTCACCAATATTTTGATGTTTTTAGCTTTGTTTGTTGATTGGTGATGGATCTTTCAAGGTTCGTAACTCGCTAACAGTATTGTGAATTCCTCACTGGATCACAGAATACTCAACCAAGATTCGAGGAATAGTTTGTTGGTACTCGTTGAAATGTGGGTTAGACCTTTCTTTTTGAGAAACATACACCTTTCTGGAGTTACTTCTTTTGTCAAACACCTTTTCCAAATCTTATTTTCAACTTTAGGATCAGGCCAACAAAAAGTTGAATTTTCCTATTTTCTTCCTCAAGAACTAACCAAAATTCAATTTTAATACCCTCTCAATCGAAGTCCAAAATTATGAAATTGGAATGGAATATTCCTTGATATGTAAGAAACTAGATACAATGGTTTTTCGTCCTCAATTCTTTACCCACATGTAGCACAATTCAAATCCACTTGAAATTTAAAGATTCAAGCTCTTCTTGAATGGTGAAATTTGAGAAAACCAAACCCCAATATGTTAAGCCTTAGTTCTTGACCCAAATCGCTAGGAGGAGATTACCAATGATAATAAATTCAAATAAGACTCGAATACAACATAAATATTTTTGGTGAAATTTTTGAAATAGAATATATTTGGATTTTCAAAGTTTTGTGAGCCTGGGATTGGAAATTTTTGGAATAATATCCTAGCCACTGATCTGATGCTAAATGATATGATTTAATTTAGGGTTAAATCAATTCAATATCGAATGAAAGAAGAACGAAAGATAGAGAAGAGGATATGAGGAATCACTAATCGAACCTAAACTTCTAGTGACTGTGGGATTGGATTTCCACTCCTACTAAATAATCTAAACACGATTATAACCCAAAAAATATCCCCAAAAGATTAACCACAATCAATAAAACTAGTTATATTGAATTGAAAATAGATTGACCAGCTAATATAAAGAGTTCACTCCTAATCGCTACAAGTTACACTTGAATTAATGGACTACGATCAAAATAACAAACTAATAAATAAAATATTACAAGCTTCCAAGAGATATTCATTGTTCAATATCATAAAAATCATTTCAAAATTACAAATTATTTAGTATTTATAGTTGAGACACAGTGGCATCGCGGAATCTGTATTTGCCTCGCAGGATTTACACTGTACATCGCAGAACCAATATACTAGTCGCATATATGTCATACCATTGCACCATATTATAGAAACTATGAAGTGATCAATCCTTGACTCACGTGTGCCATCCACGACTCACATATCTTGCTACTCTCCATCGTATTTTGTGCATCTTTCTCTTTCATTTTTTGTGCTTTCCACAAATTGTAAGTCTTCCCTTGGCCCTTTGTGAGTCCTTCCAAGACTTCCACCTTCAAAAAAAAGGCTTGTAAGTCCTTAAGATCCTTATATTGGCTCCGAGTGAAAGTCCTTGACGGATATATATTTCACGTGCTCATATTAATTTCGGTGATTGTTGACAGGATGACTAAGTCAGTTTATGTGAGGCCAAGATTATACATATTTAGTCATTATTTTCCAAACATCTTAATATTTTTATTTGTATTGGAGTATTTAATAACATTATATTTGTGCTAATGTTATAATTTTTCTGTGTAGGAATCATTTTGTGCGAAAATGAAGAAGTTTGGAGATAAAATGAATTAAATATAAAAGATTATAGAATCAAACTCAAGTAGACAGCATAACATAATAAATTTAATAATCTATTATAAATTGAGTAACCTTAAACAGAAGAGTTTGCAAATTCAATTTGCAATTGCTAGCCGACACACGCAGCTCGTAGCTACACATGCCAACTTTGATCCGTTTTGACTCAGGTGTTTTTTTCTGATCCACTTTGGACTCAGTTATTTTATTTGAGGTTATTTTATTCAACTATAAATTTCTATTTTTCACAATAATTAGGAAAAATATTGAACATAATATTATGAGTGGAGAATTTTTAATTTAGAGAGAACTAAGAGCTGTTGGTTAGAGAACATTGATTTATTCTTTTCTCTTTTATATTTTATTTATTTAATTTTAGATTAGTTCAATTATTATTTCATTATTCCTCCGGTTTGCTACTTTAATATTAAATATTTTTATAATGAATTATTTATTGATTTCTGATACTAATATTGCAATTATCAGTAGCTAAACACCACAATTAGGGTTGTGGGAACCATGACAAATTAACAAACTAGGCTAAAATACATAGTAATTCTAAATCGGTTTATATGCATGTATAGCTATTTTCTTTGTATTTATTTCTTTTAACGGTGTGCAACGTTAGAACGAGCCTTAAGGCTTACTTGCTTGAGAGAGGGTAAGAAATAGGAAAAGAGAATAATAAATGGAAATTTGAAGCTAAGAACCTTCATCTAAAGACTTGATCCATAATAGGGATTGTCTATATGACTTAAAAAGTCAAGGATTAATATGGGAAACACTCTAAGACCGAGATGTGATGAGTTATATACATCTAATTGGGCCAAGTTCCATTTTGGTGTAAATTGTCAGATCTTACATGCTAAGCATTGGAATAGCTTACTGGTACATAATACCTAATAAGTTATAAAATCACGTGGAATGCAATCTTAGTGTCTCAATTCGCATTGTTAACCAATACAAAGCACTCTAAGTTTGACAAAATATACATTTATAAAAAAAATTTATGATATTTCCCCCTCAAAGATAACAATGGTAAGTTGACATATTTCCTACCATATTCCTTATAAGATCGATCCCAAACTTGTTGGGTTATATATTTAACATCTACCACTTTATGCTTCTTAATAGAGGTGTAAGTTTGGATGTATCATATTTTGGCGCCATTGTCGGAGCATAGGGTTTACAAATAGTCTATAAGATTTATTTCAACTTCTTGTTGTTATTTCTAATTTTACTTTCATTTATTGTTTTTATTTTATTTTAAGTAAGAGGTTAAAATTTAAAAAGTACATTCCTCACTTAAGAGCCAAAGAGGGTAATATGCATCTATTGACTGGTTCTATTAGTTTTATACTACCACCCCTTAAGCATAATAAAAAATAGAAAAAGAAATTAGAGATAAATTTCATAAGTTCGTGGTGGACAAAAAAGTTAATAATTTCGTGTCATGATGTTAAATAAGACGCTTGTTGGAAGGCAACCTAACTTGCAGTATAGCTTTTTATTATTTTTTTTTTATTGTGTAACTTTTGTTTTATTTTAATTTTAAAGGTTAGGAAAAGTAGGAGTACCCTAACT
>JBDJHY010292890.1:0-10042 GCA_039654485.1 Withania somnifera | reverse complement strand
CTCTCCTTTATCTTCTATCTAGGGAAGAATCTAGCCACAAACGCCTCCTTAAACTCATTCCTAGAGAGTAGAGCTACTCCTACCCCTTTGTAATTCCTTTATAAATCACATCACTACCTAGAAACATTCTTCAGATGATATGCTACTAAATCAACCCTATCCACATCTAAAGCCCTCACCATCTCGCAGATTATATGAACCTTATCCACAAAGTTCTTTGGATATTCCCCCACCTTTGAAACATGGAGTTATGAAGGATCCATCCTCAGAACTCTTACCACCTCGGCATTGGGAGCTGCTGGCTGAACTATCAGAATATGGACTGATTACTGAGCTTGTACAATCACTATTTGAGTCAATAGTTTAATCATATTACCAAAATCTATTGTGGTGATGTTATCTGGTTGCTGAGCTTTTTAAACAAGTGGAGAGTGTTCCCTATTCTGACAAGGTCACCCGATAGATTTGTAAATCAGTGCATGTAGTAGAGGCATGATCTGGAATGCGTAAAGCACGAGTTCGAAGATACATTTCTAGAGTTCCACTTCAAATAACAACATAGAATGATGAACATAGGGAAATATTTCCTATATGCTCAGTAGCCTCTTAGTTATAAGCATGCTACAGTTCATACCCATAACCAATACACTACTTGATGTTGGCTTTCATACATCCTAGAAAACTTGAACCTAAAGCTCTGATATCAAGTTTGTCATGCTCCAAAGTCACCCCTAGTATGAAAAGGCATCCTCATCCATAGAGTAGCCATGAAATGACAATCAGATCATGCATGGCTCTATTTTTCATACATAACAGAAGCAATACTAATAAAAAAGTACAACATAAAGGATAGTTGACCTCACATCTTAGTCCATAGATATAATACTGAACAAAAAGGAAAACTCACATCAATTATTAAACCAATGTATGAAAGCCACTATAAACTGAGTAGTAAAATTCTAGAACAATGCCTCTAGCTAACCACAAAACAAAATGAAATGGTAACTGCAAAAGTATAAACTCTAAATAGAAATAAAGGAATATAAAATACATCTCAGGTTCCCGTATCAAATGGGACCTCACCAATTCACTTCTTCTAGGAATACATACCAAGTCAACCATCAATGTCAAGAAGGTTATCCGTGTTTGCATTATGTAAAATATACAACAAAAGTATGCGGTTAGTACATAAAAGATACAGATTATGTAGGAAGTAACAATAATAGGATGTAAGAAATAAGGTAATACATGGTTGTGAAATGCATGAAAAAATATTACTAACCTCATTTGTCAACTTCTGTACTCAATAAGAAATAAGGTGAAATATACCAATATTAATTAAGAACTGAAATTTTAAGAGTAATAAATAATCTCAATAAAAATCATGCAAACTTGTCAAGTTTTAGGAAATGAATACAATCTTAGTTAAAAACGTTATTTAAGCATTTATCTCTTATAATTGACTTTTAGCTCACTTTTCTAACTTTACTGACCTTTGGAGGTTCTATAACTGACATCCATAGAATGGTTGGGTTGATGGCCCATCAACCCAGTTGACAGTCCGTTAACTATCCTATCAAACCTGGGATAGTTTTATCAACCCATTAGAAGGGTTCCACTATTGACATCATGGCCTATCAATGAATATCATAGACCGTGGAAAATTCCATGGAATCATCCAACACTTATCCAATTATGGCTATTACTAGGTCAATTCTACAGATGGCATAATAGATCGTCAAGCCTCTTTAAGGTTTGTTGAACCTTCTATACTAAATCAAAGCATGAAGTTGAGCTTCTAGAATAAGGAATGGGTTTCATAGATGACCTTATGGTCCTTGGAACCATATGAAGGATCGTACAATGTCTAGTGGAAGTTTTCCATACTTAGAACAATCATTAGAATAATTTGATAGTGGGTTTGACAGTTGTCCCATTCGATGGTCCAAGAACCCTTTCGTGAAAATAACAACAATTTAGATTTTAATAAAATTTCGCTAACTTCTTTTTTTTTTATCTCAAACAACCTCTAGTATTAATTTTAAGGTGCTACAACCCTAGACTCTTCTTTTATTGAATGCAATATTTTGGAGACTTTGACACAACCTCACTGTTATCCATGTCAGTTGATTACTATTTGAGGGTGAGCATTCCATCCTTAGGTTGCTATAGATATTCATAATCTATATTTTCTTTCTCTTTTAGGAAAAGGATTATATTTATTTTAGTTTTTTGCATTTATTTTTGGAATTGATATATAGAGTCCTTCATTAGATAACTTTCAGGTCCTAGAAATATAATAGCTAGAATTTATTGGTTCCATATTTTACTTATTTATTTATGCTTGACATTCTATTTATCATGTTTGTAATTTCTTTAATTAGCTAAGATAGATGAGCTAAGGTTTAGGTTAGATAGTTTAGTTACCGAAGGATTAGTTTGGGTGCCACTCATGGTCATTTGGGTTGTGAAAGAATACCAATGAAGAAGTTACTAAATTAGTTGATTAGGTTGAGATAATCAATAAAGAGTCTCCCAAATCAGTTGACCAGGTTGGAGAGGCTGATGAAGAGGTCCTCAAATCAGCCGGTAAGATCATGAAAAATGTAGTTTATGTTCATGAACAAAATGTCCCTGAAGAAGGTGCCTCAAAAAGAGAAGCTGATCTATTATCTACTGTTGCAGATGTTAATGATCAAAATAAATGAATCGGTTTTTGGCATATAATAGACTTTGTTTTTATCAAGTGTTTATGGATGGAGGATAGAGGTTGACAAATAATTTTTTTATATCATTTTTCATTGACGTTAATTTTGGATGGATGTTTTTATTGATTTTTTTACTTTAGTTTTATGCGAAGGTTAGGCCATTGAGCCCATTTTCTGTTGAGTTGAGCTATATTATTATCTATTACAACAATGTTCAATGGTAGATTACTAACGATCTGTGATTATTGTTATATACTCTATTATTGTAACTATTTTGTTGAGTTCTATACTAAGTTTAGGTCATTGAGACCTTATTTTTAATACATTTTACCATCACTATTAGCTACTGTAATGGTGTTTCCTAATAAACCCCTAATGGTCAATGGTTACTATTATATACTATGAATCAAAGATGTGCCTTCACTTAAATTAGATTTTATAAGTACAAAAAAAAAAAGCGCGAACTTTTAAAAATTTTCTCACACGACCAAAATGAAAAAACCAATCCCACTACACCCTTGTTATCCATTTTCAAGAGATAAACAAAAATAATAAATTATATACTACCATATCCAATTGATGCGTTTTTTCTTCAATAACGATCAACTTATGTTTCTGTTGCTCTCTCTCAGACTCTATATCTCTCAACAAATCTTCATATCATTCCTCTTTTTTCATATTATTTAAGCAGTATCCTAATAAAATCTCAACTTTCTCAGATTTCATTAGTCTAACTTTTATTTCAACTAATAGGATGCTTGTAAGAATTTCTTTTTTAAATTTTGTTCTAGATTTTCTTGCATGTTTTTTGTGGTTCAATCTATATGAAATAGTTGCATAACAAGAAATAGTTAGCGGTTTATTACAAAAAAAATATGAAAAGAATTAGATCATATATAAGAATAAAAATCATCCTATCTTTTTTATAGTACAATTATAGAAATTGTGACCTGAATTACTTTCGATGCATGATGTCTTCAAGATAGTTTCTTCACTGCAATAACTAAAATGGGAATTTCCCTTGGGATGTTTGAGAAGACCGAGACATATTTTAAAAGATGGAGATTAAAGAAAATAGAAAAAATAAAAACGGGGTTGAGGTCAAGAAAAAAATGATGAAAGGATTTATACATATATGAATTACATAAAGGAATAAAACATGTTTAGGCTGACATTATGAAATTTATAAATAACTTTCACAATTGTAAAATTATGGCCATCAAAAATAATTTTAGACAGTAATTTCATCTAGTTCAATCTTTTCATAGATAATGTTTCATGTAGAATAGACTTAGGAAACTCAAGTTTAATATAATGGAAAACCTGATGAATTTTCACAACTCTGACTTTTCCTAATTGATACAAAGAAAATTGATAAAGTTCAAATTTATAATAAACTATGTACAATATAGTCTAAACCACAGAGGCAGTTTAGCATATACTATTGAAATCAAGAATTAAATAACAACATTATCTATAATATTGATTGATGCTAGACTTTAAAAAAAATAATAAAAAATATTTTGAATTGACATGTCCAACAAACTCTAAACTCCAAATTCCAAACCCAGGACCCCAAACCCCAAACACAAGCTCTAAAATAAGTACATGCTAAACTTATTAGTTGTCAATATCTAAAGGTTTTGTTCTATGAATACAATCTGCGTGATCTATAATATCCTAAGATATGTATAGACCAATGGAGGTATATAAAGCTAAAAATAATAAATAAATAAATAATAGTAAAATAAGGAAATTTTCACCATGTAAACATCATAACACCACTTGTTACATCATATGAGAGTTCTTATCAAGGGGTGATATGATCCAAGAAGTTTAAGGAAAAGTAATAATCTCTAAATGACCAATACTTAGCTAAAAGGAAATAAATAAATGAATAAAATTAAAATAGGACACTCGCCATAACTTAAATATTGTAGGACCTCTTTGATACATCATATGAGATTTCTCATCAAGTGATGGCATGGTTTAAAGAGTTTAAGGACAAGAAATTATTGCACAAAATACATAGTTATATCAAGGTTATGTGAATCATTACTTGTTCTTATATTAATTGAATATGATTGCTTTAAGTAACACCAATTATTCTTAATCATTCTTTGGTTTAATTATTCATTTAATAGGGAATCACATATGTTGTATGAAATTGATCCTATGAAGTTTAAATGACATCAAGTATTCTCTTTTAATTTTACTTATTTATCATCATTTCGGCCAAGTATTAATGATATAGGGACCAGTACTAGTCCTTAAACTCTTGTGATCATGTCATCACTTGATCTAGACTCTCATATGCTATAAAAAAGTGGTGTTATATCGTTTAAATAGAAATAAATTCTTTATTTTAACTTTATTTATTTTTATACTGATATGCCTACATTATTCTATATATATCATCAGGATAGACCACTCAGGTTTTCTATATATAACACTAGAGATTTCAGGCTCGAATTTGAACCACTTATTTATGTGGTAGACCCAAATCGAATGAATTTTAACTTGAACAAGGTGTTGAAATCAATTTCTAAATGTCTAAGAAGCTTTGGACATGAATTAAGGTCCAAATTAAACCCTATCACAAGTAGTTTTGAGCATTTCTATTGGTTATGTTTTCCCCTAAGTTCTTATAAGGGTCAAATTAAAACGAGAATAAATCTTAGAATATGAGGTTTACATGGTCTATAACCTATCAAATTAAAGGAATTTGAGTCCAGTTTATAACATAACAAGTTGTTCATCATTTTGATTTTGTAATAAAAAGTAGTGGCCATTTTAGTAAGTACTATTGGATTTCTAAGGACAGATCCACGAAACATGGTTTAAGACCATGATATGTGGATTAGACCGTAAAAACAGCCCTAGAAGTTTAATTCTTACCTAATTTGATTGGAAGTTTTCAATCCACCAACCTATTCATGGTCCATCCTGTCAACCATGGATGGGCACCTAACGATTGTCAAAACTCTCATGGAAAGCACAAACCAAAGCATGCCTCTGAACCCTATTCATGATCCATGGAGTCACATGTGGAATTTATTTTAAGAAAATTGTAAACATGAATTTTTAAAGGAGAAAATAGTCTTTTCCTTTTTTTATCCTAAACTATGTCGTTCCACAACCCTAAAGGGATTTTAAAGACAAATCAATTGAGTTGTTTATCATTCGTCTGTTCAACTCTTGAGAAACAGAATAGAGTTGTCTTAAGAAATTGAAACTTAGGGTTCACTCCAAGCTTAATTCTCAAGCTTCTAGCTCAAATTTTCTTAGGCAAAGAGATATATGGGTATTAAATGAGGATATTCTTTCATCCTCATTCCCCAAAACTATAGTTGTTCTTTCAAGACCTAGAGTCACCCCCTAGACGCAACAAGGCATCTGTAACTACTAGGTGGCCTAGAAGTACCCTTGTCCCATGCATAGGTTTACTCACTTACTTCCGGAGGAAGCAATGTTAATGAATAATATAGAATTAGTGGTTATCTCACATGATAAAAAAAATAAACACTGAAATAAATTCAAGAACTCTAAATCAAAATCACTACTACATCAATTGTTTGAAATCCTCAAGTCCAAACATGAATAATAGATTACTAAGACTATCCCTTAGCTAGCCTTAGAATAAAATAAAATATCAATTCAATAGTCTCAACTCTAAACAAAATACCCAAATTAATAACTTAGTCCCTAGCTCATGGGAATTCACCAACTTATAGCTCAAGTACGGATTAGAAAATCTGGTCAACCGCAAGTGTGGGGCTAGCTGGATGGATCTGCACGTAAAAGCATGCAGAAAAAATTATGTAGTCAATAAATAAAATATACTACGTACATGGAAATATGACAAGAAGTAATATTAATAAATATGCTTAACTCGAAATATAAATGTATATGAATAACCTCTGCAATGGATGATCTATTTAATATCAAGTTTAACTTTCAAAACTCAACCCAGATAAGCAATAATAAGCAATTTTAATTAAAATATTCGATTTTCAAAAGTATAAAATAAATGCAATAAACATTTCAGACTCAAAAAATTTAATAAATAAAATATAAACTTTACTGAAAAACCTTCATTCATTTTTTTTACCTCAAAATTGACAATTTTGCTTTACTCGAGAGTTTCTATAACTGACACCTATCGTACTTTAGCAACCAAATCCATATATTATCCAATATGGAGGGACCCCTGATACCTTTCCAGGATATGGACCTATAAATTCTCCTAGCGTATCCACTAAGTTCTACAATAAACCTAACTAGTCTAAGCTACAAATCCTACAATTGGCAACACAGGTTTTGGGATAAGGGTATTCTGCTAAATCCTCTCGGTGCTAATACTCCTACAAAAAACTAAGGTAGTGCTACTATATTCTTAACCTGTGGACTGAAATTTTAGAACACCACAAAACCAAGTAAAAGTGATACACTAGCCACTTTGGGATAAACAATTGTCAAATTGATTCTACAACTTCTTTCTTCATTACTTATAATCCAAATACTTTAAAACATTCTTATTTAAACATTCTTAATACAAAGATAATTTGGAATATTTATAAACCAAGTATTAAAGAGTTATTCTTGAAAATAAAGTGGAACCATAGGTATATGACTCTCAATACACTATACTTCACACTACCAAGACTTAGTAAATTTCGAGAACCTTTCAAGTTTTGATCTCTACAAGAATTATCAAGTGTTCATGTTTCTTTCATAAATATCATAGGAGTAACTATTCTATATCAAGGAAATGTAGTTCATTATGTAAAACTCATACTCGATAAATAATAGAAAACGTACTTAGGAGGATATTCACATCATAAATGACGAATTTACTACCCTTAACTATATACTCCGAATTTCTCAATCTTTAAAGATTTGGGGTTTTGGGAGGAAAAGTGAAGGGAGAACCTATATCATTATCCCACATACCTTTTTGTAAACTTTATCACATGGAAAATTTGTTAGGAGACATGAATTTTGAAGCTTGAAGAACCCTAGACTTTGGGGAGAATGAAAACTTTGCTTCTTCTCCTCTTTTGTTTTTCTGAATATGTGGTGATTTAGGGGTTTTGATTTGACTAAGTGTAGAGAATTAGGGGTAGGATATAAAATACATTAATTCCCATGTAATATACCACCTAAAGATCCCAAAATAGCCTAGTTTGAATAGGAATGAGTAGAGAAATATCAGAAATAACCTTGCAAAAACGGGGGAATAATGTGTCGAAAACAAGGTTGGTGCTAATATTGTGCATAAAATAAGGCCAGGAACGTCATATATTATGTCGCGGTGGCTTACATGCATGCCTCTTCAATCTGACACGGTGGTTGATGCGTCCACCTATGTGACTTGATTTTTGTGTATTTTTTTCAATGTGTCACGCTCGCTGTGCACGGGGCTTTCTAGAGTGACACGTTGGGGGGTTTCTAAGCACCTACAATCACATGTAAATATATGAAGTTGATACCTAACCATTTATAAGATCCCATACAAGTGAAACAACATCATCTCACTCTTTGAAAACATCAACAAATACTCGAATTGCAAGGAAACATTGAGGTACTACAATACCTTAGAAAAGGAGTGATAACTTCCTACTCTGGACTCAGATTAACGCGTGGTTTATTGCATTGGAAAGTAGACTCCAAGGAATTTGATAAACATACAAACCAAACATCACACACTTTTAGAAGGATCTATGTATCAAGGATCACATTAAGGCTTAAGGTGAAAGTTTAGCAACATGCAAGAGACGTTTTAAACACTAGATATATTTTTAGAGTCTCACATTGTCTCCCCCTTGAGATCAGTCATCCTTTAACGAAGGATTTAAGCTTAAATTGTGGGGACATACTATGAGAACTAACTTAATGACCCCGGAACAATATGCATTTTTCATGAACAAGTTAGTCTTTCAACTAAACCATCATAAACCATACAAGTAAGGCATGGATACAATCGATGGGAATCACATAATGTTACATTTTATACCATAAGATATATTGTGCATGCAACAAATATACGAAAGAAATGCTGGATAGAGAGGCCATTACCTCAGACTGAAGTGGAATTAGAAGGATATAGGTATGGGTATCTTTTCACCGTATGTGTCTCTGCTTCCCGCCTTGCTCCCTCAACTGACTAGTTTCACCACAAAACTTTAATTGATGCCTTATATTTATTTTCAATATTACGAACCTATCAGTGTAAGATCTGAACCATAATTTCCTAATAAGTTAAACTACCACAAACACTGATATTATGCACAAGAACTTCTAATGAATGGCTACATTGAGATGTGAAATACTGGATGCACTACTGCAAGCTCAACTAGAAGGTCTAAGCCATATGTGAAATTACAGTCCCTTTTCAGAATATGATAAGGCCCAATAAAACATGAAATAAGATTTCACATTTTACCAAACCTTATAAATCCATTCATATGAGGCGCCCAATCACTAACATCAAAATCTAACTCTCTCTTTATCACGTCCGCATATGATTTCTATCTACTATGGGACATTTTCAACCTTTCCCTAATAAGCTAAATTTTTTAAGCAACCTTGAATACTAAATCAGGACCTATTAAAGTTGTATCACCGACCTCAAATAGGATACCTATACCTTCTTCCATATAAGGCCTCAAATGGAGCCATTCAGATACTATAATGATATTTATTTTTATATGAAAACTCAATCAAGGGTAGGTGTTCAACCTAACTACCCTTGAAGTAAATTGCACTCACCTTAGCATATCTTCTAGTGTTTAAATTTACCTCTCATCTTGACCATCCATTTGTGGGTGAAAGGTTGTATTAACCGAAACTTGGGAACCAAGAACCTTCTGAAATGATCTCTAGAATTACGATGTAAATTATGTGCCTCTGTCTGCAATGATAAGTTGTGGTACCCCATAAATCCATATAATCTTCTAAATATAAATCTTTTATACTACTCTACTGAAAAACTGGTGTGCACTGGTAGGAAGTAAGCTAACTTGGTCATGCAATCTACTATCACCTATGTTGAATCTTATTTCTGGTTTAGGGGTAAACCAGCGACGAAGTCCATATTAATATCCTCTACTTCCAAGTTGGAACCTCAAAATTCTTTAAACCACCCACCGATTTTTGGTGCTCTACTTTAACTTGCTGACAATTAGGACACTTAGCCCTATACTCAACTATGTCCTTTTTCATCCCATTCCACCAGTTCACTTCCCTTAGATCTCTATATATTTTTGTATCCTTAGGATGAGTAGTGTCACGACCCGACTTTGAGGATCATTATAGCACCTACTATACCACCA
>JBDJHY010292879.1:0-10042 GCA_039654485.1 Withania somnifera | reverse complement strand
ACCTTTTCTTTTCATATTATTCCGCATGAATTGCAGTAGTCCTCCGCTTCGGCTATGGACTACGGGGTTTGGTTCTCCTACTGATGGTATTGTAGGTGCCATCATGATCTGAGAGATCGGGTCGTGACACCTGGAACTCCAATCTAACCAACAAAGGGACGTACCAATAAGAAACTACAAAACCATCAGCAAGCAAAGTTAACAACAAATACAACACCTACACGAATAGTACCTGCCATAGAAAGAAAGCAATAAACAAGTCTACTAGTAAGAAATCCCAGTCAGTAAACCATTCTACCGGTAGGTACAACCAAGCAACCAAGTAACTCAACAAGTAACCCCTCCATAAGTCCTGAAGAGTACAAATTAGTGCATAGATATGTAATTAAAATATGTGCTGGAAAGTAAACAAGTGCTCGCGTGCTCCCTCTCTGAGATACTTCCAAACCAAGAGGACCCACAGATGACTCAAAGAAAGTAAATAAATGCTGGCATGCTCCCTCTATGGGATATTCTCGAACCAAGAAGGAACCATAGAGGAATCAAATCGTATACTACTACTCCATCTATCCCCCCAAGGCTGCGCGTCATGCCCTAAGCATAGTGACCCAGGTTGGGAGGCCTTAAGGAGGGACTTGAAACCACATTCAAGAACTCAAAACAAGCCCAATATTGGTACAGTCATAAGAAAAAAATTTCCAAAACTCAGGCACAGCTCGTATATCATATCTCAGTAGAAACTGAAATCCAACCATGTAGGAAAAATCCAATCTCAGTAAGACCCAACTGTCGCCATTTATTCAATATCCAGAAATCATACTAATAGTGAGAAAATAGCCTTAGATGGTGTGAGGAAATAACTCCATACTTCTCATAAGCGTCTTCATGGAAGATATAAGTATATATGAAATCAATTTTCGGTAATTACTCTGTTAAAATCAAGTTACCTTTTAAAATATTTAATACAAGAATGCTAAACAAAAGGACTTAATAGGCTAAAATGGTCTGAGGCTTCTTACTGGAATCCACAGGATGGCTGCTAAGCCCTAGTCATAAGGTGTATCCTCTCCTAGCCCAACTATGGTCCGAGTTATGAGTAATCGTACCAAAGATGGCACTGCACAAAGGGGCCCGTTAAGGTCCAAATATGCTCCCATACAGGTGTAACATGGAGCTATCATAGCTAAGTCTAATACAACTCACTCCCTGTCACGAACCGATTTTACAGATCATGATGGCACCTACTATACCTCCAGTAGGAGAATCAAACCCCGTAGTCCAAAGCCAAAGTAGAGGACTACTACATTAATATGGAATAATATCAAGAATCAAAATAAAATAATAGTTTTGCAGAATTAGTTAAGAAAGAAAAAACCACCCAAAATTCAGTATCAGTGTCAAACGGACCAGTAAGAACAGAATGATGAAAACCAAAATAAATATAGTATCAACATGTCGTGAAAATACAATGGAGATTAATAAAACATATTCTGAAGAGAGGAAGGATCAAGATGGACGCCAAGCTCACCTTGAATCTATAGGTGAATAGAATCTGAACGAATAATGATATGTGTATCACGAATGGGAACCTATAATCGAACCTAGAGCCACTGCCACCAACTAATTGACAGATAAAAATACAATATACAGAATCACATCGCTTATTCTATGATATTAAACATAATTTCACTGGCGTCATCTCTATACCAGCTATGACAATACATAACTACATGATTGAAATAGAATAAGACACAAGGATCATCAAAATCTTTAGAAGCAGGATACTTGAAGGCAACAATTACACTGTTTACGCACATTAGCAGTATTTCACCCCTTAATCATGTTTTATGATAAATAAATTCACTAAAGTACCTATAGAAATACCAAGTTTCATTTACAAAAATACCAATATGATATTATGATGTAATTTATCCAGCACCTTTGCGGTTGAGCCTATTTCAAAAATTGACAAATGAAAGAAATCAATGAGTGGATGAACTTGTCTTCAATTCCCTGTGAGGTGAAGCTTAGGCAGGTGCCACTTTTGATTGAGCTTTCATAGATCCAACACTTCAAGTGGATGATAGCTTCAGGTGAAGAAACAATGGAAGCCAAGCCTCAATAGTGTTGCTGCCCATTTTTGTGAGGGGGTACCATAATGGATAATGACTGGATTGACGATGGTCTAATAAAATTTTGGAAACACAACAATTGTTCCAGTGGAGGTTAATCAACCTAAAAGTCCACAGTGGTGATAGGAGGCATGATTGGTGATGTGCAAAACCTAACAGTGATGGTGAACCCCATTTGGATATTTATCAAATGTTCTAATAAGCTCCAATGATCAACCAACTTCCTAAGCCGACGATTGAGGTGCTAAAAGGAGATCCGTCGACCAAAACAACAAGCTCATAATGCTTCCAAAAGCATCAACCAACTTAAGTTCAGCTCCTTTTTGTACAGTTAGCTTAGGAGTATAAATAGCTATTCATTTTCATTTTACACATAGCTTTGTGTGTATTTAAAACTTGATAGCATAGGGCTTTATTTTCTTCTATTTTGAGAGTTGAATTTAAAGAGTGTGGTGAGCTAACAATTACCCTTGAGGTCTTCGTAACAGTGTGGTGCCTCTTCTATTGGTAGGATAGAGGCTTTGGGATTTTATATATCCTTTGATTGTTAATCACTAGCTAGTTGTGTCTGGTTATAGGAATTGAATAGTTGTATTTTTAATAGAAATTGGAGGTCTTAAAGTTTTAATATAGTTTTGGATTTCCTGTTAATTCCTTATTTGTGTTCTTCCTTGTATCCTTTGTCTTGCTTTTGCATTTGTAGTACTGATCTTGTGTCCTATGAGATTGACATTGCACCATTCGGTATAAAATCTAAGCATGTAGTTCACCTTGGTTGAATCCAGTCTTGGGGTGCAATACTATAAAAAGAAACCAAATTGAAAAAACTCCACACAAAAAGATTTTATTTGTGTCTTGTTTGAATCTTGTTATTTGTGTCATTGTGTCAAGTCATTTATGTCTTTTTTGTTGTTCCTCGTACTAGGTTGTGTTCCCTAGTATTCCTTGTGTCTTTTATTCAAGTTTGAGAAAATTTTGGAGCTTCTATTTTAAAGTCACCATTGTTGAAGAACTTTAGCTAGAAGAAGAAAAGTAGAACTTCATTTTGTCTTGGGTTTTGAAGGTTGAAAATTTGAGGGTGGTGTTCTCTACAACTTGGGGAATGATACTTTAAAATTTGATTCTATTTTGAGTTAATTTGAAGTGATATATTGTATTTGGGTGATCGTTTTCTTGTTGGTGTTCTTGGAAGACCTGCAAGTCCTCTAAAAGAAGTTTCATCAAAAGAAGGGTGTTGATTGGTTATGAACCCTAGTATTGGTTGTGTCTTGGATTCAAGTTTGAGCAAGTTTGGAGCTTGTATTTGAAAGTCACTATTGTTGAAGAACTTGATCTTGAAGAAGAAAAATGAACTAAATTTAGATTGGGTTTTGAAGGTTGAAAATTTGAGGGTGGTGTTCTCTACAACTTTAGGAACGTTACTCTAAAATTTGATCATAATTTGAGTTGATTTGAAGTGATATATTTGGTTTGGTGTTCATCGTATGGTTCATTTTCTATTAAGACCTTAAAGTCTTCGAAGAGAAGCTCCATGAAAAGGAGGGTGTTGATCAAAAAATTCAAAGAAGAAAGGTGTTTTTATGTTCCCTATGAGAAATTTAGTCCTAGAATAAAGGAAATAAGTATAAAAAAAGGCCCACAACATGTACAACATTTCAAACCAAGAGTGGGCTATCAAAAAACCATATTGGTGGCATTGTTGCCTTTTAAAAATAGTTCGCTGCTTAGCTGTTTTGGCTTAAGGATCACCAAATTAACCAGTAAGGTGTGAACAAGTTGATGGATGATTTGGACAGGTTCAAGTCCATTTTGACGATGCAAAATCCCGTTTGGCGATCTCCCTTATAGACCTCTACCGTCATGAAAATTACAAGAAACTTGGCTTTCATTGGTTGAGCTCTCATCCACTCTTGGATACTTCACAAAACCTCTGAGAATAGAGCATCCTCTTGCATCAAAAGGTTAGACACTGGTGTTCGAGTTCCCATAATCCAAAGCTCATTACTTAGTTTTCAATTCTAGTTTCTATTTTTTGATTTTAGTTTCCTGTTTTTGATTCCTTTAGAACTAACTTGCAACCAATAATATCCTACTTAGTTGTAAATTATTTTTGAGTTCGTTCCTATTGTGTCATCCCAATTCACTATGTTGTTTTTTTTATAGAGTTTTTATTGGTTCAAGTCCTTAGTTGTCTACAATTGAGTCTCAAATCTTTGTTTTGTTTGTATTATTGAGTTGTTTATTTAGGACTAAGAAGAATCCATTCTGACCTTGAGAGTTGATTGACATTTGTGACCCAATTAAGGAGTTATCAAAAGGTGAGGAGTTACAAGTGTTGAGAATTTTACTACTCATATTATTTGCTCTTTTTGCAAGTACAATCATGTCTTCAATAAATGAACTCTCTTATGACTACGGCATGGGTGAAATTAAGTGTGGTAGTGAGAAGGTTATGATTTTGAGGATGTGGGAAATTACAATGAAGGTTATGGCTATAGCCATGATCATGAGCACTACAAAAGAGACTGGTATTATACCAAAGATGAATGTGAGCGTAATGGTGATTCCAATTCTTATATTGAGGATAGTTAGTATAGGGAGTCTCGTGAGGAGTCCTATGAAGATGAAGGAATTTTTGAAAATGATTCAATTACGAGAGTGAGAGGCTAGTGAGACAACACCTATGCCTATGCACCTAGTACTAGTTATGGTTGGAATGCCACTAAGGTAGATGATTCGTATACCGAGTCTCATGGTGGTTCTTTCTATGCTTCTAGTGTATGGATAAAGGGTGTTATTTGAAGTCATTCTACAAGAATAAAAGTGAATTCCACTCTAATTTCTAGGCCTACTACATCTTATACTTCTTATCCACATGCGCAAATGTTGAGTTAAGGATTAAGGGACTTACATTCCGTATTATATGAGAAAGTTTGAGAGCCCTTCTGAATTGGGATCAAGGAGACAAGTTCCTAAAATCCAAGTGGACACTTGGTGGTATGTATGTATTTGACTTTGTCTTCAATGACGAACGCAATGCAAACTACATAACTCCTTTAATGGCAGAGTACTTGAAGTTGACCTACTTAACCAAGTGTGGTCCCTACTATATTAGGGGTTATATGATGACATATAGCACAATGGTGGTCTTCCATATTTAGGGATACCCCAAAAAGGTGTTTTATGATTTGCTTCCCATGGTTTATTGTCATATGAGTTTGAGAGCACAATGTTTTGCTAGGTATGGGGTTCCAAATGAAGAAGATTGGCCCAAACATTTGGTGGAACAATTTAGGGTGCCAATCTTTCCAACTCTTATGTCCAATGGGAGACAAAAGACTCAGAGGAGTAAGGGGGAGACAAGGGGCAACCTAGAGAGGAAAAAGGAAAGGTAGTGTGGAGTGAAGTGAGCAAGTTGCCACAAATCCAACCTAACACCTTTTCTTGTCCTTTTCTTAGTAAGGAATCTTTTGCAGGTACAAACACAGAGTTGAAGGAATGTGAGTTCCTAACCAAATGAAATCTACATTTGAAGTGATTAACAATATAGCATCCCGAATTTAGCAAAGGAAGAGGCAAGAACCAATGACTTTGGAGGTGTCTTCTAAGGGCAAAAGAGATTCTACGTGTGAGCTTAAAGGTAAAATAGCTAACCTCAACACTTCTACATTTTAACTGTACTTAATTGTTAGTGATAACTTACCTTTAATTGAGCCTAATAATTCCTTGAAAATTATTGATAGTGTGCATGTTCATATAGTGGCCACACTAGTTGATCCTATTGATGACTTCGTCATTTATCTTGCAAGGTCAACTTGCGTCCATCTAGTCTTTACACTCTTATTTTACATTGCTCATTGTCCTTCGAGGATGGTTTTTCTACTTGTGATAATGCATGGTTGATGGTGCTTCTAAACTAGTTGATTCTATAGATGACCCCATTGATTTCTCTTGAGATTAATTTTTGTCCATCTAGTGCTAGCACTTGTGTTTGAATAAGTGCGCATTATAAAGGGATGCTAGTATTGACCAACTTATGTATAATCCTGGTCCACTAGTTGAGGGTACTTGTGATGTCTTTAATGAGCCTCAAATTAGTGATGGTTATAATAGGGTTGGCCAATGTAATGGGAGCAACTCTTTGAGCATTTCTAGTATGGAAAACCCTATGACTTCCTTTGCTCATAGAAAATATATAATTATAGTGCGTCAAATGATGATGTCTATAATTTTGAGTTCGAGGTTGCATGTGTTTGATACTTCATGTTTGTTTGACCCCTCCCTCTTTTAAGAATATATCTTATTTGATGATAATGAAATCACTCCTAGTGAGGTGCCTAGTAGTGTGAGCCTTAATGGCTGTGTAGTCCCTTCGGACTATGCTATTATGATATCCCACTATGGTGTAACGACATCCACCCCAAGGTTAGAAATATCTTCCTAGAAGATGGGAGTATACTTGTAGGGGTGAACAAGTTAAAAATGAACATGGTCTTGGGCATCCAATTGCTTCCTATTCCTTACGTGCTCTGACTTTTGATGACATGACCAACATAGTTAATTCTAGACTTGGTCTTGTAATTGAGGGTACTTTGGATAAGGTTGATTTTTGTGACTCCTTTCTTTATTACCTATTTTTGTATGATGATGCTCATCCTTATGTGAGTCGTGAATGGGTATTCTTTGAGCCCATCTTGCATTCTTTTGTCATTGCCTTTATGGTAACTAAGAGCTTAGCCCTTAAGCAGACCTTAAGTTAATTTAGATAGTTGGCTTGTCTAGAATGGATTGTGGTAATAACACTCATCTTTTTGCATGCGATCATTTCTTAGTGTTATTAGTTAATCTAGTGTGCTTACATGATCTCCATATGCCAACTAGCATGGGAAATACCTTTGTATTTCCCCTCAGGTTATATGTCATTGCCTTCTTGGAAATGAAGAGCTTGGTCTCCAAGATAAGCTTGTCTTATTTGACGTTGTTGGCTTTTTCAGCACAACCTCATTTTTTACATTATCATCACAAGGAAAAGAACCATTAGACATACATATATTTGAGACACTACTCACATTCATAAGATGATCATGTTCATTTAGAAAGGTAGAAGTATTGAGAGAGGCTATTGTACCTTTAAGTTTTTGTGAAGAATCTTCTTTACCATGAAGTGTAGCTTCATTTTCCTTATTTGTCCTTTCCAATTTTTTTCTTATGGAATCTAGAATTTCTATCATCTTCTCATGTTAAATTATTCTTTTAGAAATTGGGACTCCTCAACTTATCAATCTTGTACCTGCACAAGTGTCCTTACTAATAGAAGAACATAAAAAAGAAGGGTTAGATTGGGTTTCTGCAAACCCCTTGCATCACTCCACACTACCTATCCTTTTTCCTCTATTAGATTTATACTTTTGACTCGCTGAATCCTCTCAATCTTTAGTCTCTCTTTTTTCACTATAGGAGTGGTGAACATTTAATTCACCATTTGGTCAAAATTGTACCTGGACCGACTCTTTTCTTTTTGGATCCCATGTTTTGAAAACCGAAGGTAACCAAAGTGATCCCCATGTTTTGAAATCCACATCCTTATGAGTAACACTTATTGACTAAATGTAATCTTAGGTACTCCATGGTAGATGGGGTGATATAGGTTGTATAGCAATAATTATCAAAGACAAGATAAAATGCTATAACACCACATATTTAATCTTTGATCTCATGAACTTGTCTCCTAGGATCCATATTATAGGGAATTTTGTACCCTTGTAAAATAAACTTGGATCTCAAATACACTTTTGAAATTCCTAATTTACAATATTGATATGCCTACTCTTCTATAACAACCATCGATATGCTTTGCCTTTTAGTTTGCTAAGAGGTCTCCAAATCTTCTATCTTCCTATATGTTGTAGCTTTGGAAAATTTTCTCACATTGCCATTCCCAATTGAGGTAAACTTCAGAAAATCATTTCCCACTGAATTAGGAAGAGTGACATCACAATTTCAATATTTATACCCCAACACTTTTGACTTGGTACAAAAAGTATAGGATGTGGATTCCATATTCATATGAGATGAGCTTTCTCTTCTCCCTTTTGAAAATTTCTAATTGAACTAGTATTCCTCATGGATGTGAAGGTGAATGACTCATTACATACTCCATAGTCATAATATGAACCCGCACATAACTCCTCATACTTTTCATAAGATCAACGATAATCACACTCCTCATATTTTCCTCCAGAATAGTAGCTCTCATTCCCATATGTATCATGATCTCGACTTTTCCATAGATTCCATAAGCTCCTTCATTGTCATACCCATATTTTTTGTTACTACAATCAGTCACCCATGTCATAGTCAGCACAATAAGAAGCCATCTTATAACTACAAAAGAAAACAAAATGTACCTACAAAAAGAACAAATAAACTAGTATAAAAAAGTTCACCAACACTATTTATATCTCTATTAATACCTCACAAGTTTTGCTCGTCTTGTCTTGATACTTTCTCAATCCAAAAGTACCTATATGTCGATTAATTCTCAAGGTTAGAAAGGATTCATGTTGACACAAAAACGAAAAGATGAAAAAGGATATGGCCAAGTAAAATGGATTCTTCTTAAGGATATAAATATTGTTGGACCAAGGTTGGTTCACAAGTTGTCCCTATGTTTTAATTAATGACTAAAATAATAAGATAAAGATTTAATGTTAAGGAAGTGCTTACAAATGCAAAAAATGAGTTCAAGTGTGTCCAGGAGTGTGTTTAGTCAACCAAGAAAGATATCTTAGTCGAGAACCTATTCAGGAACTTTAAGGACACATAGAAGCTATTTTGAAGACTCTGCTTGTTGTGTTAGTTGACCAAAGTGCAAGTCTTAGTATACCAAGGCCCAAGTTAGTCGACCAGTTGACTAGACATAAGATGTGTTGGACATTTCTTTAGTCGACCAAAGAAAAGAGTTAGTCGACCAAGTTGAGGACTTAGTAGACCAATAGAAGGACAAACTCAACACTTTAATTCCTCTAACGGCTAGTTTGATCATAAGACTTGGTTATCAAATAGAATACTTAATTAGATGGTTTGGAGAGTCATTAGTTGAGTAAATACATGGCTTAGTAGAGTAATCAAAGCAAGAGTCAGATGGATCAAATTTCTGTAAATTGACTAGTCGACCAAGAAAAGGCTTAGTTGACTAAATCTAGTCCACTACTCGACCATGGGAGAAGCTTTGTTGACTAAACAGGTTGTTAGAAGCATTTAATGCTTCGTTAATTCAAATCCAATGGCTATATTTACTCTCACAACGTCTCCAACAACTAGAAAAAGTATAAATACCCATTCGAGATGATAGAAAAAGAGGAAGGAACAACTCCTAACACTTTGTGACTTCATTCTCTTAAGATCAAAGTCTTCTATACCCATTTACTCTTGAGTAAAAAGTTCTTGTTCTTTATTTCATATATTTAATCTTTGTACTACTTGTTCTTAATCATTTTTCTGAATTGTAATGATTGATAGTGAGTGTTGAGAGTTGGGTAACTTGAGTTTAGTTTCCAACTTGAGTGTGAGGGTCTCTCTTGAACCAATAATCAAGGAATTATAAGAGTTCTCACTTAGCTAGAAAGTGATTATAATTTGTTTATGATAGTGGAAATCCTAAGTTGAGAAGAACTTAGGTAGTGGACGTAGGCAAGAGGTTGGCCGAACCACTCTAAAATTCTTGTGTTCTTGTGTTTGCATTTTAATTCACTTGAAAATTTAAAAATATTTGAAAAAGCAACCACACTATTCAACCCCCCTTCTAGTGTGCGTAATCTACTCAATAATTGGTATCAGAGATTGACTCTTCTATTGAAGGATTTATACCCTAAGAGTTCAATATCCTAGAATCTTTGAATCTTACATCA
>JBDJHY010292868.1:0-10042 GCA_039654485.1 Withania somnifera | reverse complement strand
CCATTCCGGAAAAAGTTTCAAATAAACTACACCCACTATTCAACCCCCCCTTCTAGTGTGTGTCATACGCCTTACAAAAGCATTTATTTAAATGATTTTACAATTGAATAATATTTTTTCAAGCACATTCTAAGAGTTGAGATTTTTTTGAAAAAGTACCCATGCGACCAAATTTTTTATATGATTTGAAATCATCCCAAGAAAAAACTAAGGAAAGTTGATTTCTCTCTGTCTCGAGAATGATTTTTCAAAAAGCATGAGTATGATTTTATAGTTGCACATATTTTTATCATGTAGCACTAATGAGAAGTTGCAGCACGAATTTTATAATATTTTACAAGATATTCAAACTTGAGATGATTATTAACATTCTTCTTCAAGTTCAAAATAATGTAGAGTTAGAGAGTACTCAAGAAGTTCTATATAGAAAATTCATAGCAAATAAATAATCTGGTAAACACAGCTATTACTCTTGCAAAGAAGAAAATTCATAAGTACACCAATCAAATGACGTAACAAGGTATGATCGACTCTAGCTATTTCAATAACTATTAGACTAGATTCATTAGATACCTCTTCCAAGTCACCCTAGATACTCATAAAAAGATTATTAAGATTCCTAGGTAGGCGCTCAATGATTTGACTTTTGTATCCAAAAACGGTGTATGATGTAGTGTCCAAGAACTAACAGTTTTGATCTAGCCAGTTACTCTCAGATACAAACCTTGGAGGAGACAAAGTGAACTAGCATACATGATTTTTTCTAATTCATGTATATCATGAAAATTCAAAAACAAGGATTCTCAACTGTATCTAGTTGATAAAAGGTTAAAAAGAAGTTTTCCTTGAGTACATTGAATATCAATATAGAGATATTTTCACTTAGAAGAAAAGAAATAGAGTATGTTTGGATTTGCTTATTTAAAGGCAGCTCATAAGCTAAAAGCTAAAAAATCTAGCTTTCGGCTTTTAGTTTATTTTTAACTTTTCAGCTTAAAAATAAGTGTTTAAAAGTACTTTTCACATTTATCCAAATACTTAAAAAGTGCTTAAAAGCACTTAAAATAAACAAATCCAAACAGGATCTTAGTATGATGGTGACGGATAATCTTGTGTTCTTTTCTGGTAAGAAGGATTTTTTTCTCTCAACACTTATGCTTTTGTTATTTGTGAGTTTGCAAGTGTATGATAGTCTATAGAGATAGACATTTGCAAGAACAGCCGCCTAATATAGTCCACCATTCATTCTAAAAGAAATTCTCAAATATTTTTTGGCCAATTGTCCTTAAGTATTGCGTTATTCTTCAATTGGAGATCCTGGTCATCTTAAAGCGCTAAAGACATCTTACTTACATGATCCTTAAATACTTAGATACTATGATTCTCAGTTGACTTGTATTAATCCTTCATGTGTTAATTAACATATTCTATGGAATATGTTGAGATTTGTTTAGCTGATACTTCCATTATTAGTAATTTACTATATCTTATATTTCACTTTTTTTATGACACCAAAAAAAGGGAGAATTTACTTGTACAAACATTTGCATAAGGAAGAAAGAGAAAGCATGACATACGGGGGGATCCCTTGCCTTTCGTGCTTCAAGAATTAAGGAACATACATCAGGGGGAGTTCACTAATTCAGGAAAGTCCATATCCTTTTATCATCTTTGATTTAGTCTTTTATTAAGAAAATTTCTTGCACTCAATGATTTGCCATAAAAAAGGAGGAGATTGTTTAGTTTTATTTTTCTTGATTAGTAAAAAAGGAGATTATTAGGTCCAAGATTTCACTTGTTAATTTTGATGATAACGTACCAACACAAATTAAAAAGATAATATCTACCTGTGATAAACTTATTCTTGGTCTAGGGTTATTTGATGAAGAAGGATTAGTAAGGACATAGACAAAATATGAAAAAGGAAGAAACTATGACATGGAATTATGGGAGAAGATATGGAAGAAAAAACTAGGCACAAAAAACATGGAAAGAATATTTACTATTATTCTATGAAAGAAAAATATTCTTCGAAAGGAAAAGATCAAGATCGACATGCTACTTAAGGAAGGTCAAATATCTATGGACTATTAGCATATATTAGAAGTCTCAAGTTTACAGAGGAGTCAATGCTCGGCGTGATCAAAGTCCAAATTCAAGAAGACGGGTGTGATTACAACTGAATGTAATCTTGAAATTCTCATAGGTAGCTAAAATAAGAGTCCATATTTGTAATTGTCATACGAAGGAGAATTGAAAGAATTCATCAATCAAAGCTGAGGATCTAGACAATAAATCAACTAAATGACATAGCAAGAAGAACGTCAAGAAATAGAAGATCTCTGAAGAAGAAAGGAGACTACATGCGCACAAGGAAATAGTATTCGGGAAGATATCCCGTACTAGAAACAATTTGCAAGAGATTAGCACAGTAGTGGAAAAGAAAATAATACAGCTATTATGGGATAGAGGATATCGAATATTTACGACTAAAATATTTCACCAAAAGAAATGGTGTAATGGAACTTGGAGATTTTAAGCCAATTAGCTTCATCAGAAGTGTTTACAAACTAGTCGCCAAAGTCTTAGCGAGAGAATTAAAACATTGATGGGGAAGCTCATTTCAGGGGAACAAAATGCATTTCCAAAAGACAGACATATCAGTGATGCAACACTAGTTGCCAATGAACTTCTAGATGATAGATTGACGAGAGGAATTCCTGGAATCGCATGCAAGCTTGATGTAGAAGGCTTTTGATCAAATCAATTGGTCGTATCTCCTTTCAGTTCTTAGGGGATGGGACTTGGAGAAAGATGGATCAAAATTAGTATTACTATGGTCAAATACTCAGTCCTTATCAAGGATCACCAGCTGATTTTATTTCCCACTGAAAAGAAGCAGGAAACGGATCCACACACACCTTTCCTGTTCATCACAGTCATGGTCGGCCGGAACAAAATGCTAGACAAAGAAAATCGCACCCAATATATTGAAGGTTAACATTCCAGTAGTATTTGATTGGAGCCTCTGTATCAGTATCAAAAACATTCAGTGGGGCAGACAAGTTGCAGTTGCAGTACCTCAGCGTAATCCTTCTTATTTTAGAATCAACTATTTCAGGTTTACATATCAACATGCTGAAAAGATGGATGAGGTGCCATACTTGGAGGAATTAGCTAACATTATGTGCAGCAGCATTGGCTCATTCCCTACCACTTACCTAGGAATGCCTCAGGGCGCTAAATATAAGTCAGAGAAAGTATGAGTGGAAAGAGTAGGAAGGTTGAATAATCACATTCATGTATTTCAATGTCATATACATGGTTTTATAGACACAAGATTGTGGAACAAAATCTCCTAAATCCCATGAAATCTGGGATACTACAAATCATATAATTTACACAAGGAAAAAGAATCATAAATATTATATTCTAGATTACAACAATTATCCTAAGATCTTAAAGGATCAAATCTTGATATGAAGAATATCTTCCTGGATATCCTCTAAATCAGCCAACACTCCCCCTCAAGATGGTAAGTGGATATCTCCCATTCCTAGCTTGCTTATTAGAATTTGAAACACATTTTTTGCAATCCTTTTATTAAAACATCGGCCACCTAACTTTTTGTAGATACAAATGGCGTGGAAATGAGTTTGCTATCTAATTTCTTCTTAATAAAATGTCTATCTACCTCAATATGCATTGTGCAATCATGTTGTATAGGATTATGAGCTATGCCTATTGCTGATTTATTGTCACAATATAGTCTCATAGGTCCTCCCCATCTTATCTTCAAATCATCAAGAATTATCTTTAGCCATAACTACTGACAAACTCCAACAGCCATAGCCTAAACTCGAATTTTGCACTTGATTTAGCTACTACATTTTGTTTTTTACTCATCCAAGTCACCAGATTTCCTCCCAAAAAAGTGCAATATCCAGAAGTTGACCTTCGATCCACTAATGAACCAGCATAGTTCGCATTAGTATAAGCCTCTAAAACCATATTTCCTCCTCCTTTGAATAGTATCCCTTTTCCAAGACTTCCTTTAAGATACTGTAAAATCCTGTTTCTTTCAGCACATCAAGCACATATTTTTGTTGGGAATAAAGATTCCTTGTTTTGAGTGTATCACTTCGATTCCCAAAAAATACTTCAATTTCCAAAGCTCTTTGATGTCAAACTCCTTCAGTAGAGACTTCTTCAAATTTTGCATCTCCTCTGAATCATAACCTGTTACTATGATGTCATCCACATAGACTAATAAAGCTATCACCTTTCCTGTTTTTGAGTGTCGTATGAACAAGGTGTGGTCTCCTTGACTTTGTCGATACCCTAACTTGATCATGACCTTCGTAAATCTTCCAAACCAAGCACGAGATGATTGTTTTATTTCATAGAGTGCCTTCTTCAGTCTACACACCACTTCTTTCTTGCTTTCAAAACCAGGTGGAACCTCCATATAGGTCTCCTCATCTAAGTCTCCATGTAAAAAAATATTTTTTACATCAAATTATTGCAGGTTCCAATTAAAAGTTGCAGCTAATGATAATAAGATCCTCACTGTATTCATTTTTGCCATTGGAGCAAAAGTCTCCAAAAAATCAATTCGATAGGTCTATGTATAATCCTTTGCAACTAAACCTACTTTATATCTTTCTATCGACTCATCTGACTTATATTTCATAGTGAACATCCATCTGCACCCTAACAACTTTTTTCCTTTTGGTAATTCCACAATTTCCCAGGTTTTATTTTTCTTCAACGCCTCCATTTCTACCTTCATAGCTATCTCCTACACCAGACAAATGTTTTGGGATAGGAATTGTAGGGAAGTTACAAAGAAAAGCTTTATGACTTGGTGATAAGTTTTAATATGACAAGAAAGAGCTTAAAGGGTGTTGTGTCCTGGTTCTGGTTCCTTTTCTGAGTGCAATAGGAAGGCCAAGGTCATTAGGTAGGTTAGGTTCTTCTTCGAGATCAGTTTACTTTGGTATTTCTGGTAGTTCAACAGGTTCCGGATGGGTAGCAAGAGCAGTAACCCGAGGAGATGATTACAGCTGCATAGTTTGATTAGCTAGCCTCTTTCTTCTGGAATAAACCTGCAATAGTAGATTATTTTCTAGAATTCCATTATCTATATCCGAATTAGGAGACTCATTGGGTTCATTTGGATTTAAAGACAGGGGCAACTGAAGAAATGGTACTCAGGCAAGGATTTGACACGACTAGAAATAGACAAATCAAATACTGATAAGTCTAGAGGTCATTCTCCCTTGAATGACCCTCCCCCCCCCCCCCGATTGTAAGAATAATTAAAAAAGGACTCACTCTCATCAAATGTGACATCAGCGGAAACAAAGAATTTCTTTGATGATGATCGATAACACGTGTATCCTTTTTGAGTAGGAAAATATCCTATGGAAAAACACTTAGGAGCACGTGGATCTAATTTGCCTCTATTTTGAAACTGGTATGGACATAGGCAACACTCCCAAGGATTCTAGGGGCCAATTTATTGGAAATTTCAAAATTCGGGAAGAAATTCCTAAAGAGTGTCAAAGGGGCTTTTAAAGTTCAGAATTCTTAATGGTATTTTGTTAATAAGATGTGCAACAATTAGGATAGCTTCCCCCCTCCCCCAATACTGTTTTGAAACCCTTTAGTGAAACAAAAATGATTTAGTAATGTCAAGTAACAAACCATTTCTTCTCTATATCGTCCCACTTTGTTGAGGAGTACTAACACATGAAGATTCATGAATAATTCCCTCTTTTTGGAAGAAACTGGAGAGGTTTTGGTTGAAGTAATCCTTGGCATTACCGGATCGAAATCTTTTAATTGTCACATCAAATTAGGTTTTGATCAGATTAAAAAAGGTAGGAAGAACTTGGTTGCATCTGATTTTTGTTTTAACAAATAGATCCACGTTACTCTTGTACAATCATCATGAATGACACAAATCATCTAGCACCAGAAATATTAAAAACGGAAGGTCCCCAAATATCACTATGAATAAGAGAAAATGGAGTCCGACATCTTTTATTACTAATTGGAAAGGAAATGCGTTTGTGTTTTGCAATTTCACAAGCATTACAATGAAAAGACTCAACAACCAAATCTTTGAGCAAATATGGAAATATCATTTTGATTATATGAAAGGACGGATGACCTAAGCGACGATGATATAGCCATACTTTCTCTTTATTAGACTTAACAGATTCAAAGAAAAATGAGCTAGATAAGGAATTCTTAGTTACATCTTTACCATTCTGGAAATCCCAACAATAAAGACCACCTTTCTCACTAGCACGCCCAATCATCTCCTTCATGTTTTGTTCCTGAAATAAACAATATGATGGGAAGAAAGTTACTTGGCATATGGAATCTTTGGTGAGTTTCTGGACGGTAATGAGGTTTGCAAATAACTTTGGAACATGAAGGACATCTTTAAGTATCAAAGACTTTCCACTCCTTGTCCAGCTACAGTAATAACCGAACCATCAGCTAGAGTTATTTTTCTATAGCTAGGACAAAGGGATATGATATAAAGAGATGACAGGAGCTGGTCATATAATCAGTTGCCCCCGAATCAACCACCCACAATGGAGAAAGTTTGTCTGAGACATTAGTAACAAAAGAGGAAGAAATACCTATGAAGGCCAATGAACAACTACCTTCCAAACCTGAGGGGACTTGTGGATTTCTTTTATCAGTCAGAGGGTTGCTAGCTATATGTGCCTGCATTCCATCACTAGTATTTCTGTTTGGAGGTCTACTATTGAGTTTCCAGCATCTCTCTCGGGTGTGTCGATATTTTTTGTAGTAGGTACAATAAATATTGTCCCTATTGAATGGTTGTTTGAAGGAACCCGTGGGCTTGACAGTGCCTTCTAATTGTGAACCTCCAGATTCTTTTGAATTTGCCCTTTTTGTTACAAGAGTTGATCCGTCAGTACTCTGAGTTTCAAGCATAACACTTCTCTGTCCTTCTTCTGTCTGTATAGTAGCCATACGTCTCATTCAATGATGAAAGATTTTCTTTTCTAAAAATTTGCACTCGCACAACATCAAATTCTGCATTTAGTACTGCAAGAAAAACATAAATCTTTTTTTTTGATAAATCTTTTCAAAATCAAAGCACCATCCTTACACCCCATTTGAATGCATTGATAATGACCCATTTCTTGCCATAAACCCTATAAATAGTTAGAACATTCAGTGACAGATCCAACTCCCTATTTTGCTGCAAAAAGTTTTGTTTTTATCTCATAGATTCTGGCACCATCGTGAACTTTAGAGTACGTCTCCTTTATTGCATCCCAAATTTCCTTAGCGGTGCTTAGAAACATAACACTGTCACTAATTTCTAGAAGCATGGAGTTCCATAACCAAGACATCACCATTGCATCATGTTCATCTAATCATCAAAATTGGGATCTTCTTTAGATGGTCATGTACTGAGGAGGTGTTTTAATTTCCCTTTAGCCTTTAAAAAGGTACGAACTAGTTGAGCCCATTTTAAGTAATTTTTCCATTTAACCGATAAGAGGATTGAATGTTTTACAAATCTCCAGCTGAAATTGTAGAATTACTCTCTACGATTGCAGAAACGTTTCCAGTGGCTAGAATATTCACAAACATTATTTCAATCTTTAGGCAGATAAAGATAGTAAAATGGATTAATCAAGACAGGATGAATGAAAAAAAACTAGTTAAAAATAAGCCTAAGGCTCTGATACCAGTGGAAAGAGTAAGATAGTTGAATAATCACATTCATATATTTTAATGTCATATATATGGCTTTATATACACAAGAGATTATAGAACAAATATCCTAAATCCCATGAAAACTGGGATAATACAAAATCATACAATTTACAAAAGAAAAAAGAATCATAGATATGATATTCTCGATTAAAACAATTATCTTGAGATCTTAAAGGATCAAATCTTGATGTTAAGAGTATCTTCCCGGATATCCTCTATCAGCCAACAGTATGAAGTGGAGTAAATGAAAAGGTGGAGAAGATGTTGGATTCATGGAAAATATAGTACCCCTCATGGGGAAAGGTGACCCCAATCAACAATGTTTCTCGACAGCATTCACATATACAACTTGTCTCCCATTCCAATGCCAAGCAAAGTCTTAGAAGAACTATACAAATGAAGAAGATCCTTCCTTTGTGAAGGGAAAAGTGAAGACGACAAGATGCACTTGGTGAAATGGCTTATTGTGATTCAACCAAAAATGCTGGGGGACTGGGGGATTAGGGACTTGGCTAGACAAAACAAGTGCATGTTGCTTAAGTGGACATCGGAAGTATGTGTAAGAGGGTAATAGTCAGTGGAAGAATATTGTGAGAGCCAAGTATAGCCATCAGGATAACTGGAGGACAACTAGAGCACCAGGAGCACAAGATCACCACATGGAGTTGGACCTTGGAAGTGCACTAACAATTTGAAAGATTACTTTCAGTTGGACATATCCTTCAAGGTTGGTAATGGCTCTTCGGTGAAGTTCAAAAAGGACAAATGGCTTGGTTATTCCACTTTGCAAACCAGATCCCCAACTCTTAATAGCCACTAACCCAAACTCTACAGAGGAGCAAAATAGAGCAAGCAACATATTGGATGTCCATTTCAGAAGGAATATACAGGTTGGGGATTAGAAGATGTTCTGAACCTATCAGAAGATTAACAACTAGTTGTAAAGAACCAAAGAATGAATAGAATGAGTTGGGGAACCTCTAAGGTACATAGAGTGTAAGGCAGGCTATCACAAAATGAAGTCATTGACCTCTAGCCATGGAGGTTAATCTGGAGAACAAAACTTCCCCCAATGATCAGTTGTTTTACCTGGAAAGCACTGCAAGGGGCCATACTGACTCAAGTCAAGTCAACCTATATAGAAGAAAGATCCAATGAATAGCTGTTGCATGTGCCCGTCAGATTTAGAATCTATAAATCTATCTTTTTTTGCATTGTTCAGTGGTTGTTGACATCTGGTTAATGTTCCTCTCAGTTTTTGGCTTCCCTTACACACTACATTTTCCTATAAAGGAAGCAGTTAAAAGCCGGAATTCTTGGAGAATCAGCAAAGCCATCAACAACATCTCGAAAATGATCCTTAGCTGTACTTTTTGGTGTGTTTTGGATACAAAGAAATGGAAGATGTTTCATGGGATTTCAACTCCTATCTCAGTTCTTAAGGGTAGATGCTTGTTACTGCTTTTTAGTTGGACTAATTAAGCTCCTGTAGCTGTAAATGATGTAGTTTCTTTGGCAGATTTGCAAGTTAAAGAAATGTTACAATGTTAATATACCCTTATCTCAAAAGAAAAAACAAAGGAAAAGTTATTGGGTTGTTCACAGTAGAAAAATATTGATCTATGCTAAAGAAAATGAAAGCAGTACGCTGCCATTTGTCTACACTATAAATTATAGCACATATCCTAGTAATTCTCAAATCCCGAAAAGGAGATCACCAGTCAGATTATTCCTCTAGATTCAAGGTAACACATCTCTCTGGAGTGTGAGCAACTCCATATCACTTTTTCTTTTTTTGAAACTGATTTTAGGCTAAAAGGTAATCACTTCATATCACTTACGTTCTTTCATTTGATCACAATTAGAAATTATATCAAGACAGCAGGATCACAAGCAAAGTAGAGGAGTCAAAGCAGCATAATAGTTTCCGATGCCCTTCTAGTTACCTTCTACATTCAAAACAAGACAAATCCTAACAGATTCTTATCTGAGAATGACAATTACTTTCCAACATAAGCTCACATCTTTCAACTATGAAAAGTGAAGCTTATGCTCTTTTCAATGCACTTTTTCATGTTAATACTTTTTATATTCAAGAAATATTTTTGAAAATCAGCTCGGCTTTATGCCAGGTCACTCGACTACAGAAGTTACCCATCTTGTGAGGAAACTTGTGGAGCAATATAGGGAGGGAGATAAGAGAGCACTTAGCGAAGAAACAAAAGGAAAAGAAAGAATGGATAGCCCGAAATTTATTTGGTAACAA
>JBDJHY010292836.1:0-10043 GCA_039654485.1 Withania somnifera | reverse complement strand
TTAAAAATGTCTCTACTGATAATCAACATACAATTAAACAATGACTTGATGATTTGAAGTGTTTTTAATGTAAACACATTTATCATACTCATTAATCTTGAATTCATTTGATAATATTTTTTATTCAAATTTTGCATGCCATTGTTTGGGTGCTGATTTCAGTCCATACAGTGACTTAACAAGTTTGCACACCTTCCTCTCTTTACCTGAAACCACTTAGGTTGTTTCATGTAAGTTTCCTCTTCTAATTCTCCATTTAAAAAAGTTGTCTTCATATCCATTTGATGGATTTCGAGATCATCTATTGTCGCTAGTGCTACTAACATCCGAATGGATATTATTCGTTATCGGCAAATATGTGTCAAAATAGTTAAGACCTTCCTTTTGTCTATGACCTTTGACAACAAGTCTTTCTTTATATTTGTCAATAGTTCTATCATCTTTCATTTTCCTTTTAAAGATCCATTTTGAAGCTAAAGATTTATTTTCAGGAGGAAGATCTACCAATTCTCACGTATGGTTGTTCAAGATTGATTTTATTTCACTATTGACTGCCTCTTTTTAAAATGATGCATCTGTAGAAGACATGACTTCTTTAAACATTTGAGGCTCGTTTTTAAAAAGGAATGTCACAAAATTCGATCCAAAGAAAGTAGCGATCCTTTGACGTTTACTACATCTTGAATTCTCTTCATTAAATGTATTTTCATTTGGTTCTTCCGACGTCTTTTAGTTTATTTACTAGATGAATCACGTTTAAATTTATACGGATAAATATATTCAAAAAATGTAGCATTATCTGATTCAATTACTGTATTAACCTAAATGTCGAGATAGTCGGATTTGTGAATCAAAAATCGATATTTTTACTATATGTAGTACATCCGATAAAAATACAATTCACAGTATTTGGTTATATTCTCACCCTTAGAGGAACTTGGACCTTGGCTAAACATCCCACACTTTTAAATATTTCAAGTTGGGTTTCCTTTCTTTCCATTTTTCATATGAAATAGATTGTGTTTTGTTGTGCGGTACTCTATTGAGTATTCGGTTAGCTGTAAGGATAACTTTCTCCCACAAGCTTTACAGTGAATCGAAACTTATTAACAAGGTATTCATCATTTCCTTCAATGTGTGATTTTTTCTTTCTGCAATTTCATTTGATTGAGGTGATGGGCAGTGATTTCATTTTTCAAACATATTTCTGTAAAAGGAGATTCATACTCTCCATTCTTGTCACTTCTTATTGTCTTTATCTTTTTCTTCAACTGATTTTCAATTTCAGTTTTGTATTTCTTAAAAAGTTTATTTATTCATCCTTACTGTTGATAACGCTCAATTACACTCTGAAATTAATCTAAAAGAATAGTGATTGTTGTCAAAATATATTTACCCAACTTGTGAATCGGGGTCAAATCCACAGGGAACAATGTAAAGGCAATTGAGTACGAATGGAAAACTAAATCTCAACTACTAAGACTCGAATGATCTAACACGGAATGAGGGGTTAAAAGTATGAAAAAATGTCACGGAACTAAAAATATAATATAAACAAAGAGTGGTCAATGGCTTCACAACCAATCATGAGCAAACAACAACTAAGATAATTAATTCTTGCAATGATCCATTATAATAAACTAAATACTCAATTGATTATACATGGGTTTAAAGATTAGCCTTTGAGTTTCAATTAGTTTCTCTCGAACACTAACAAACCTTCCTTCGCTTGTTCTCTTGAACCAAGTTAAAGAGCATGTAAAACAACTCAATTCGGCTATACTAGGATTTTACTATCTCTAGATCAAATCCATTAATGAGGAAAACACTCACTTTATGCTAAATCAAAGTTTCCGATCCTCACTTACTTTCTTTCTCAAGTAAGCAAGGATAAATGGACAACACCTAGGGTTAGCTATTTCATTTGGCATACAATAAGCCCACAATGGTTTAAACCTATCAAACCCAAATACAAATCAATGAGTAGATAATTTATATAAAAGCAATAGATAAAACTATAACCAACAATCTTGAATAAATCTAGAAATATCTCTATCTTCAATATTCAAACAAGAAAGAAAGACTAAGCACTACAAATATTCCATACAAAGCAAGGGGAAGAAAAAATGTGTAAAAATACATCAATGGTGTCATCCAAATCTTCACCCCAAAGAGTAGTGGTGGTATTTTGCTCTCTCTTGAGATATGAAGAAGCTTGCCAAAGATCCTGAAAAAGAGGGCTGATGGAGTATGTTTCAATAAACCTATTTCTTACTTTTGATGAACCTCTTTTTCAAAAATAAATATTTCAAAATTTTTAACTAAAAGAATATATAATAATAAAAGATATTTTCTAATCCTTAGTAGCTAATATTTTCTTTTCTTAAAAAAATAAATCACACTCTCAAGTGTCGAGTATAATATGATCATCTTAACATGTTATTTCTATTCCCTTTATTTTAACAATTATTACCCAGTGCTTATTGTAGAAAGTTATTTAAAGGATAAAAAAAGATTTCTCCCTCCGCTCAAACACACTAGTTATGTTTTGGTTCTCAAAAATTAAACTACTTAATTTTTTATAAATATTTTAAATCAATTATTTTACCATATAAATACAAGAAGAATTATAACTTTTAGTGCAATTTAATAACATTAAAATTTTAAAACTAATTAAATTAACTCTTAATGAAAAATATTTTGAAAGAAAAAAAATACAGTGATAAAAACAATTTCATATTAGAAGTTTCTTGCCGGCTAAAAATTGAATGCCGTTTGGGTGGTTTTTATTTTTCCACAGTTATACATTCATGACCCTCCTAATTCCTAAATAAATTATTTTTTCTTCTTCATTACCCACTGATGAGTAAGTCATTGTGAGACCGTTGAATGTCGTTTTCGGTTCTTTGTGTTAGCTTAGCTTATGACTAATTCAACATCTTAATTAAAAATTTGGCCCACCCATCTGTAGATTATCTGTTGTGTTTTTGTTACACATTTCTTGGGAAAATATAAGATTTTTCAAAAAAATTATTTACACCCCCACTAATCTCTTTTTTCGTATTAAATATTATGAGGTATTTGTAGCCTTAAAAATAATTAACACTAAAGATAATTTAGTATATTCCTTTTGACTTAGCTTATCACCTTTAACAATCCTCTCTTATCATTAATTAATTAATAATGACAAATAAGTATGTTTTAAAAACTAATTTTTGAAATTATAACAGATAATATTTGAGTAATTAATCCTCTTGAAGGAACTTATATATCCGTTACTCCATGGTGAATAAGAAGCGCCACAACAGAGGACCCTCTATTTTCATGTTCACTCATTTTCTACATACAAATATAGTGAGTGATCCATAGGAAATTGTCACAAAATGGTAAGAGTTTCTACATGATGAGAAAATGGCCTCTCCTATTCATCATGAAGATACAAATTCTTCTTATTATTCTACTCTAAAGCTTTCTTTATCTAATCTCCCAAAGAAGCCAAGAAACTATAATGATCCACGACTAGCATCTGCCTATACTACTCCACCACTTCATCCATCAGTTTCCATTCCATTTCAATGGGAAGAAGCACCTGGAAAACCGAAATCACCTACTAGCAAGTCCAAAACCGTAAGGTGCCTAGACTTGCCACCGAGGTTAACGTTGTTGTTGAGTGAAGCAGGTAAAATTACTAATACACCCTCGCCAACAACGGTGCTGGACGGGCCTTACGTGGGCCGGTCTTTTTCTTGTGTTAATGAATCAGCCTTTGAGAAGAAAGAAGAGATCATTGACAAGGATAGGATGATGAGATCGTCAGGGAGATGGGAAAACTTGAAGGAGGATAATTTTGACTTTTCCGGACCCCTTAGTAATAGTATTTCGAGGAATGCTTATGATTTGGATACAAAACAAAGCAAGTTCTTAAGGTTTACTAGGAAAGGGAGCGTATTCAACAATTCCAACCTCTTGGTAAGTACCCTTTATTAATTTTGGCTTAAAAGATGTATATATGTGAGTTAATTAATTAATTACTAGTTTTAACAAAGGAAAGTGTATTCTTCTTGTAAGGCAAAGAACCTTTTCATCTTACTACATATCCACAAGAAGATTAACGGCAGATAACTTCTGTCACTGGACAACAAGTTAATAGAGACAAGGAGCACAAATTGTTTAAACCTGAGTCTAGCTTGATAAGAATGACTTAATTTTTGTTTTGGTTAAGTGGCTAATACTGTGTTTATAATATATTCTTAATTGTTACATTACAGGAAGGAATTTACGAAAGCTTTAAGCAGGCGGTCCCATGGAGATGGAGACGGACAAAAACTAAAAGAAATAAGTGTTAGTATCTAGTAACAAGGCATCTTCAACAAGGAAATTACTATCTTATTATTTCCATTTCTGGACTAGTTTTAACATGGATAATTGTTAATTAAGTCACGTAATGACTGATTATAATATTATATGTACTGGTTACTTAGTGAGTTTGTATTTGAAACTACGAATCTGTATTTCGGTTCAATGAACTTAGCAACTTAATTGTAATGTACATATATTATAAGTTCAAGGGATGGGGAGTGGAGTGAGATGGTTAAGAGCCGGAGTTGCACTGGTGGGGAGGAAGCAATGAATTTGAAATGTCATGAAAATTTGTTTTTTCTTCGTTGGGTACAAAAATTATTTTTCGCCTATTTTCAAGCAACTTATTTTTCTAAAAGATTTGACCAACTAAATATGAGAATTGAATTCATACCAAACACCCTTAATTATGTGTTCTATCCATTGATGATAACGCCAAATGTATAAACCATGTTTCATGTTTAATAAAACAAAAATAAACAAGACGAGATATTGTCAAAACAAGAAACGAAACCGGCACATTCTTTGATTATACATACATCTCTTTAATATATTTGGTCAATTCGATCGTCGTTGTTGTAGTAAAGTTAAAAAAATATGATTAGTTTAAAAAGAGGGGAAAGAAAGTAGCATGGTTGCAGGCTCAAGGAGAAAATTCAAGATAGAAAAATGGTGGCTCGATGATAATAAAACGACAAGAGAGAGGGGATGAGATGTAAAATAGAAACGAATGTCAAATGGATAGCTATTGGCATTGATCATACAATAGTCAAATACTAATTGTAATTAAAGAACCACTATTTAAGAAATGAAATTAAAAGAAAGCAGCTTCTTTTCTTGTAATTAGCTTTGAAGCATGCTTGTCTTAGCTTCTTTGTTCTTTCAGTTAGTTCCATTTCAGGCGCATTCTTTGGTGCTCTTCCAGCGTCTTCACTTCACTCGTCAGTCCCATTTCCTGAAATAATTAATCAATCCGTTTCAATTTATGTTAACATACACGTATTTCATTGACCAACCCCTTTCTATAATATTTAGACGTAAATACATACCTTAACGCTATGAATGAGAGTTTGCAAGCTCTTAATCTTGCGATGAGGCCATCGCATTATACTTAGTTCCCTACACCTTTTATTCAACACTGTCAACCCAACTCTCAACTCCTTGGCTGCTTCTGTTATTGGTACATGAAAATACCTTTGTATCTCTTCCAGTTCCAACATATCACTCTTCTTATGTCTCCCGTTATTACTATTTTGCTTCCTAATAAACTCCTTCGGACCACCATTAATTTCATAAAAGGGGGAATTGGTAACCTGACATTCGCCTAAAGTATCATGTATCACGTCCAGAGGCATGACACTACAAAAATGTATATGCTAAAGAAAAATGTAAACTGCATATTCAGAGAAGATAACTTACAGGTCCTGGCTAAATTAATTATACATATTAAGTAAATTTTTAAACACAAAAACGAAATTTGGTTAACGCTACTAAATTCCTTCGAACCTATAAGCAGAATTGTTACATCGTACCTGTGCATATTGATAATTTTAGATTGTTTCATCTTGACCTTTTTATCTGAATACAACCAATCGAATTGATCATTCTGATTTTCCATCTAAGTGCTTGAGAATTCCTATTCACATTTGGAAAGGGAAACAAAAAAGAGTGTATAAAATGAAAAGGTCAGTGCGGGTATATATACATATATAATTACACTAATTAATTGGGATAATGGAGGGGGGAGTAAATGAGTAATTAATTAATTTGATGTTCGTGGGAGAGGATAATGGGAGTTACAATGTATAGAAATTATGGATTCTGATTAATGCCCTCTGCTAATTTTACATATGGATTAGTGTATAAAATGCGTCTATTTGTTGTTGTTGATAATTAGATTATTAATTGTAAAACACGAATTAATGCATTATAATTCATCCTAAATTTCATCCTAATACATATGTACGCGTGTGCTTTTGATTTGTGTTTACACTTACCAGTAATCCATGCATGCAGGCTTATCTAAATGACATTCACATCCCCCTTCTCCAACCCCCCACCCCCAAAACAGTAAAGGAATTATGGATAAAGTTGTCGTTAAATAGTCTTAGCTAACGTTATTTTTTGATAACTTGATGTTAATCCATCGTTAAATAAAATTATAAAAAAAATAAAATAAAAAATTGACGCTTAGCCTCTAAGTTGTCTATCACTAATTAACTAATTTATTTGTAGTGAACAAAAACTAAATTGCTATTTTTATTGGTAGTGAAAAAATGAATATTAAGAACGTAAACAAAAATTAAAGTGTACATACATAGTGTAAGAGTTTCATATTGTTAGTGAATTTTAACTTTGACGTAAGTTATTTGAATGTTTCTCTAATTAAGTTGCTAAATTCATTTATAATGGACTCTATAATTATATTTCTGATAATTTGATAGCGTAAAAGAATATCTAGTAGTTTAAAAGATATTGCTTCTACTAGTTCTTTTCTTTAAAAGAAATGTTTCCAATATAGTATTATGGTAAAATATTTATTTTAATTATTAATTTTTTAAGAGTTATGAAAAAATTTAAAATAAACAAATAAATTAAATTTTATTTTTAAAATAATGGATAAATAAAAGTCAACATGACAGGACCGAGTTGGATGTGAGTATAATTAGGAATAATTATGAACGCAATCAATGAACTCAAATGTGTTCACAAAAGAGTGATGCTTATCCACAGCCTTTGTGATGGGCAGATATCCATCAAGAGCTGTCTCAGTTAGGCCCAATCGCAGATTTTGCAAGTCTTATCAAATACTCAAGTCCAGGAAAATAATTAGAAAAAATTACCTAAAAACTCATTACTATAAGAGTCAGTTACTTTTCATTCCATTAGTTTCTGAAATTATATTTTATATCATATTTTTTATGCGTAATATATATGGAGAATCGTGATACATAACTTGGTGTGGTACATAACACAAGAAACACTCCAGATACATACGGAGGATTGCGAAACATAACTTGGGCACAGTACACAATCAAAGAACACTCCAGATACATACGAAGAATCGCGAAACATAACTTGGGCATGATACATAGCTTAATAAATCCTCCAAATAAATACTAATATATGGTTAAACACATGATACATTGTATAATTGTGAAAATTTTCAAAACTGAATCACTACAACTATAGACAGGAGTCTGTGAGGAAAGTTCATAACTAGAAACAACAAAGAGCTTGTTAATTTAAACTGCAAGTGTTTTCAAATTAAATACTGCATTTGATGGAGTACTTAACTTTCTGTTCTTGATTATTTTGTTAATACAAAATTTATTGTTATTAGAAAGCATTGAGAACTTTTAATATTAAAAGGGGGAAAAGGTCTTGATTTACTTCTAAAACTTTGCAATATAATGTTAATATACTTTCTCTATATATCCGTACTATTACACAAACGGTTTATATATATCTCTATTATTATATAAATAACTCATATATACTCTTTTATAGATCCATATTTAATAAATAAAAATTCATTTTTTTTTATTTTTAATTGAGAAAATGTCATGTGACACTTAAAATAACCTCACCCAATAAATTTTCACCAAATACAACTGATTCAACTAGAAAGAAAAACCTCAGCCACTCAAATAAACTTAACTCCTTTCATTTAATTACCCACCACATTAACACTCTGTAAAAAAAAAAACTTAATAAGTGTATAAATATTTGTTATAATAGATTATTTATTTTGTGATTTAAATTTAAGATCTCTCTGTAAGAAAAACTTATTGAGTGAGGTTATTTTTAGTGTCATATGACACTTTCTCAATTAAAATTCAAAAAATATTTTTTAAATTTATTAAATGTTAGGTTCTTTAAGAAAAATAATACATATAAGTCATTTGTATAATAATAAAATTATATGTGAGCGACTTTTTAATAGGAAACATATCAATTTTAAATCACAAAGTTGTAAGATAAATCAATACCTTTTCAAATTAGAGAATGATAAGTTACCAAGCATAAATACCACCATACATGTATACAAAATTATATAGTTAAATAATATATTGTTTGGTTAAACTTGCATAAAATACAATATATCTTATACAGTACCATATTTGGTTGATTTTTTCTAACTTGCATAAGATTTACCATAACTAGTTATGCTATGTGTTGGTTGTTTTTCTTCTCTAAATTACATTGCATAATTAAAACAAATCATAATGACAACAATAACAATCTGCCTAGTGTAATTCACAATGAGATTTGGAGAAACATTTCCAGCTTGTTTAATATGATTAAAACAAACTAAACAATCAATAAAAACAATCTCAATGTTACAATCTATAGAATATACATAACTAAATTTTGCTATCTTTATTTATACATAATAATTAATTCTCTAATTCATACATTCATGTTCAATAATCTTCAAACAAAAGGAAATTCGGATATCAAAGTTGAGCGCATTACTAATATATATATATATATATATATATAATTTGTCTCTCAACTAATCGATCACAAAATGTACTTGGATGTATCCAAGTTGAATAAACCTGATTGTAAAAATTACTAATATAAATGGCTCCAACCCTCCAATAACTAGTTTAATTTTAACTATATTTGTTGTAATCAACTCTTTTCACGTTAAGAGGGTCAAGAGGGTTGTGGTGTAGTGATAAGTACTGTTTCATCCTCAATAAGAGGTTTCGAGTTCGAGTTTCCCTAGATATGGAATCACCTTTGATAGATAATGTATAACTTTTTGGCATAAATTCAAATTTAATCGTACTTCAATATGAACTCGACATCCACTTCCACATTTAGTAAAATGGAATTGGAGGGTCTACAAAGAAAGCACAATAAAATTTGGTTGCTAGTTTGGACTTTTGGGTTTGTTGGATGATAGAGAAAAAAACCCAATCATTCCTGTCTTTGAGTCATTCTTGTGTGAGCTCCACCATTCACGCCATTGATTTATTTACAATACTAAAAAGGACTTTAGAAAGTTTAATAAACTACTCTCTATTCACATTATAATTTATACACATTTGGCTCAACCATAATAGCTTTTTGTAATTAGTTAATTACTTCATTTACTAATATCCAAGTTTGTGGAACACTATATAACCGCAAGTGTAGTTTGTCACACTGCCATATGTTTACCGATACTGCTCCTTTCCTTATCGTTACATGTCACTCTTGTCATCAATTGGTATATTGAGAATTCAAGTCATATTGCAAGGTAAGTTAAGTTGATATTATTGATCCATTTCATGAAAAAACATGTGATTGTGAGTCGTTAGTCTAAAGAGGACATCCGATAAAATTAAAATAATACCTATGCACAAGGATGACACGTATAAATTAAGAAGTGATCTAAATTTTTTTAAAGAAGTGGGAGATTCAGATTTTACTGCACACAACGTGTCTAATAAGCAGCAAACAATAAATTAAATTATATAAAAAGAATCTTTTATTTAAAAAAAAAAAAAATAAATTTATTCTGCTTTGTTGAAATTCTCATATCAGATCTTATAAATTGAATTATTTTTCCAATAAATAATTTACAACTAAGTTATATACCTAAAATAAAGTTAAGCTTTCATTCTTTGGAACGTTATTTTCTTCAGCTGTTACTGTTTTTTTCTTTCAAATTGCTATGTAATGTTTTT
>JBDJHY010292825.1:0-10043 GCA_039654485.1 Withania somnifera | reverse complement strand
CACCAAAGGTAAAAGCACATACCTGTGCCAATGACATGAGAGAAAATTTAAAGAGAAAAAAAAAAAGAAGAGGTCATCCCATTTTCCTGCAAAATTTTGATTTCGAAATTTGTGTATCGGCTCGCAAGTGGTTATACAAGAAAAAGTCAAAGTCTGATGGGACTATAGATCGCTACAAGGCTCGCGTGGTAGCCAGAGGCTACAACCAGCAATAGGGTATAGACTATGATGAGACATTCGGTCCAATTATCAAGATGTCATCAAGGGCGATTAGGTGTTACTTGCTTGATAAGGGAAAGAGAAGACAGAAAGGGAACGTTAGGGAGCAGTACTACATGATGCAAATTGACATCTAGTTCATTGGATTTTTATTTAACACTTTTCTACTAGAAAAAGGTAAAGTTATATATTGTTAATACTCCAAAGCACAACATATATGAAATATTACAAGATTTTTTAAAAAGGTCTACAGATCACACTGCCAATTAACCAAAAGAGCTCAGAAAATCAACCATTTGTTTTATACCATTTATGGGTTCTTATTTAGACCAACAAATCAAAAAAGTATGTACCAGAACTTGAGTTAACACAAAAAGTCATCTTTATCAAAGCATCTTCAATTCCTTTCTCCACAAAACCCAGATTTCCATTTAATGTACATAAAATTTATCCTCAATCGTAATGATAAAATTATCAACTGCGTATGGGGGGTGAAACTCCCTAGAAACCAGAAAAGGACGTCCAAACATGAACCCGTGTACTGCAGATACAGCTAAGGGTAGACTTACAATCATTTGAATCGGCTACATTGTAAGATGCAATCAAGATCCTTTTCTTTGTTTGAGATGGTAAGTCTGCCAGGTGGACTCACAGTTAATAGGTGAACTTAAGATCAAACCAATGCTCTTCGTTAAGTTAGTCCACCTAGTTTAGGCAGGGTACAAAAAGAAAAAGACTTGCTGAAAATGCAAGTGATTTGAAGTATATTGTTAATACCAACCGAAGTCATAAGAAACTTGAGTGGTTAATGTGTAAAATGTTCTTGTTATTTTTGTTTAATTTGAGGATAAGAAAAAGTTTGAGGGTGTTGATAAGTTGGGAACTAACGTCTTTTACTTGAATTGAAGCTTCTTTAAGTAAACATTTACCAGCATAACTAACTCATTTTTGTTGGTTTTCGGGTCTATGAACTCAAAAGGAACAAAAGGCGAAGAATTGTAGCAAAGAGATTGAAGGAAGACAAAGTCTAGCGCAAAAAGTTGAAAAATCAGAGAACTGAAAAATGAGCAAAACGACAAAATATGAAGACGATTTACGTCCATCTCCACGATTGAAAGGAATCACACAGGAACAACCTGCTGATCCAGTCCACAATCAGAATTGTGTGGTTGATGAAGAACCTAAGAGCATGTCTGTATTTTCTTATTAAAAGCAACTTATAAGCTAAAAGTTAGGAATTTTAACTTTTGATTTTTAGCTTATTTTTAACTTTCCAGCTTAAAAATAAGTGTTCAAAAGCACTTTTTACATTTATCCAAACACTTCAAAAGTGCTTAAAAGCTATTTTGGCTTAAAAGCACTTTCAATGAAAAAATCCAACAGGCTCTAAGACAAAATGGACAAACATGGATATGATTGACAAATGCAATTGGTCTTAGATCCTTAGAGCACAACCATATATTAATTCCACGTAGAAAAAATTATTCCTATAGACAAGCAAGGTACAAATAAAAGTAAGTTCAGCAATCATTTCTTCTAAAAAGAACGTAGGTTTAGCATCCACAAGACTCATGGACTTAGCAGAGACTAAATTGGTTTCTGGCACTTCTTAAGCATTAATATAAAACCCTTTTTTTAAACTGATAATAATACAAAGCTCCTTTTTGTCTATGTTTATTATCACCGCCATCTTGTCCAATTCAGAACTCATTTAACTTCAAAAATTAATAGTGTTCTCCCACAAAACATTGGTTGGTTTGCTTTTGCTAAGATGCACGCCTCAATGGCATTTTCACTGAAGCACCACCTTAGAGTCGGGTACATTTAGTGCTCAAACACACTTTGACAACATAGCCAGAAAACATAGTTAAAAAAAGATCATTTTTCTGGGTTTGATAGTAAAAATGATTAAACTTTTAGGATATTGGAAGCACCACTAGCAATAATGATAAGAACTCAATGGCCTGGTCAGCCAACCATTTCAGTTTATGTATCTCCTCGCACACACCATAGGCACAAGGAGAGGATAAATTTGATGCTAGACAATACATATAAACAACAGATTATACAGCACTAGTTCCAAACTCAATCAACAAAGAAATGCCATAGACTCAAGAATCATCATTGATATTCGGAGGAGTAGCTCGGGAGAGATTTTTAGAAAAACAACACATTAGATCGCATAAGATACAAAGTAAAATGAATTGAGGACTAAGAAGGGTCATTTAGCTCATCATGAAAACTGCTAAGAACTACAAGGATATTTTACCCACATAAAATGAAAAGCAAACCCTAAAATAGGCTTCAACAACCCAAAGAGACCCATTCAATTAACAAGCATGACACTACCGCTCACTGGTTCCCGGCCCAAAAATAATTTCTTATCTAGCAGGAGCTAACAACAGAATCATTCACTTCCTTTTTGAATAATGTTTACTTGTACTCCCCTGACTTCCTAACCGAACAAGACTTAATCTAGTCAATCAAGTCACCAATCCACGAACACTAGAACAGATAGGAAGAAATCACCTAGTGTTTTGTCTCTGCTGAGATTTGAACCCGAGACCTCATGATCTTCAAGCTACTTCATTCATTGACCACTAGATCATGCCCTTGGGTGCTAGGTCTTATCCGTTTTTCCTTTTGTTAGAACAATTGCCACTATATTATACATTGATCCAAAGTTCCGTAAGTCATCAATAACTCAACGAGCAAATACTTAAGTGCTAAAATAAAAAAGGCAGCTTGGTGCACTATAGCTCCCGCTATGACCGGGTACAGTGTAGAGGCAGATCCCAGGGGTCGATTGTACGTTGCCTTAGCCTGCATATCTGCGTGAAGCTGTTTCCTGGAATTGAACTCATGACTTCCAGGTGACATGGCAGCAACTTTACCCATTACCCAAGGCTCCCCGTCACTTAAGTGCTAACATCTAACTTCAAAATCCAGTTCTAAACTCAGTCTAAGCCATTGAAACACTTACCGTCAACTCTCTAATAATTGATAAATCTCAACGCACCTAAACAAAAAAGTAAAAGAGAAAAAGCAGCAAAACTTTCGTAGATTGATTAAAACGAGTAAAGGAAAGAGAAGCATACGCAGGATCATGATTGCAAATATCGCAGATCTCGAGATTCATAGCCCAATCAGGACCTATCAGCATATCGCTAGTTGCTCTTTCCACCATTGAATTCACCATCTTTATATTACTGCTGTCCACCTCCCACCGAAAATCTGCGCGTTCTCCGATCAAAACCTCCGATGATAACAAAAAGAAAGATTTACCGGCAAAGATTTTCGATCCCTGGATTTACGAATAAAACAGTTTTTCTGGAATCACACGGCGCTTTTTCTCTCTCTTCACTGCGATCGCTCCTTTTTCTTTTCTTCCTTAGCTTAACACTTCAATTTTATCAACTTTTTCTATGTTGATTTCCTTATTTGGCATTTCTGGTTTGGAGTCAAGTGTAGGGGTGACTAGTGTGAACCCTACAATAAACTTTTTTTCTTCTTCTTTTTTTTTTTTTTTTTTTTTTTTTTTTACATTTTAGATATCTTTAATGTTTGGTAATGATAATGCCAAGGTCAAATATGTATGTGCTCACATTTTGTTATTGTCTATTCCATTTATTGCTTATTAATGTAAAATATCAAATTTTAGAGTGTAGTTGGTACTTAGGTTAATAAAATGGATTAACAACATAAGTTTTGAATTTAGTTAATATGTTACATAATTTATTTAGAAGTTAATAAATTGTTTTTTTATAAAATACAGAACTTTTAAATTCAAAATTTTTATTTTATTTTTTATGTCAAAAAAGATTCTTTTAATTTTCTGTTCAACTTTTGGTATTATATAGGGATAATATGTGTGTGCAACTCCACCTTTTCAAATCAGATCTACAGAATTACATTGTTGTTATTATTATTATTCATTTAGATGATATCAAATAAATTGAGATAAAAGAAAATAGTATTAAAAAACCTGCAAAAAAAAAACTAAGTAAAGGAAAACATAAGAAATTAAGGTAAAAAATAAATAGAAAAAAAAATCTTTTCAAGCCTCTTATATTTAAAAATAAAAATTAATTTATAAATGTATACACTAAAAATATGATTTAGTAATTAATAAGAAATTAAAAATCATAAAAGTTTAGCTTTAAATCATGATAAAAAATTAAAATAGTAAATAATTTCTTCTCATTTATTTTACTTTTGAATAAATAAATAAAATAGACTGCAAAATTAATTGACAATTTTGGGGAAAGAATTTAGCCAAAGAAAAGCGATGAGAGAGGACGAATGGGAGGAAAAGGCTGTGTAGTACATCTATGTCATGGAATTGTTGCTTACTGTAAGTTCGGCCGACATTTATTCACAAACGGTGCGAATTTTTTTAATAAAGAGTTTTCATTCAAAAGTGTCGCGTCACCGTGCATTATACAGGCAGCAGACTTTACAATATCAGAATTTTGACTAATAACCGCATGTTTTTTTTCTATTTTGGAAATGGGAAGCAGTTAACAACAATACATACCAGTATATTTCAAAAGAAACAAAGAGTTTCTTAATTAAATTAGAGCATAAAAATATTTTATTAATCATAGTTCAGAGCAATTCATCCTTTTCCTTTTTTTTATGTCAAGCTTATTATTTGTATTTGTATAAACATGTACAATTTGTGTTTGTATAGTTCAAGTTGTATAAATACGTATTGTTGATACAAATGTATTAGTTGTATTTGTATAATTCAATTTGTAACAATATTACACAATTTGTACCAATAAATACAAATACACTTATTATGTCACGACCCAAGACTAGCCCTAGAAGTAACAAGCATCCGGACCAATTAAGGCTCGGGAATACCTCTTAGCATTCATCATGAGCATTTTTGTAGAAATTTACGAAACAAAATATTTATAATCGTGATGCCAAATGGTATTGCAAACTTTTGAAATAATAAGAAATACTCAAACATCAACATCCGTCTACGAAGTCCGATAAATAATAAGAAAGCAATCTACGACGAGACAAGGCCCCGATAATATAATAAATCATAAAAAACACTAAATGCTTGAAATAAGTATGTCCTTCTGAAAGATGAAGGGCTCACCAAAGCTAGATGATCTTGAACGAATCTGCTGTTGTACTGTGCCACGAGGATATGTCTTTGATTCTACATTATGAGACAATGTAGCATTCAAGGACGGTTAATATATGAAATGTATTGGTATGTACAACAAGTAAAAAGGATAAGATATATTCCATGAAAAAAAATCATTAAAAATAAGATTTAGGCATAAAGAAAAATATATTTATAGTGACACCATAATTGAAAACATAGACTTCTATTCTTTAGTTTTAAACTACATGTTATCCCCGACATTATTATCCACCGCGAGCTATGTGGTTTTCGATCTACACCCAATTAGGGATCTCCAGTACACGTTTGTCGCATGGACCAAGATTAACATTAATGCTAACATCTTATCCCAAAAGGGATACATCATCAAGTCGTCCAATTAAGGTCAAACTATCCTTATCGGCAAAACGCAGGTTTTGGGTAATGAGTTATTTAGACTCTCACCTTCTCAGTTAACTATCAAATTCTTTTTAGCCTATATTTTAATGTTTTCAAATCATCTCATATCATTAGCAAACCTCCCATTTTCATTAATATATAGATCATGTTAGTATTATTGTACCAAGACTTGCAAGCTATTTATCTATAGTTCATATTGTCACAACCCGATTCATCGAATCGTGATGGTACCTACTATACCACCAGTAGGAGAACCAACCTGGAGTCCAAAGTCGAAGTGGAAGCCTACTACATCAACAATAGTGGAAGTACAAATGTAATAAGAAAAATATAAAGGAAAGGAACATACTCAAGGTAGCGGAATTACAATGAGTCAACAAATTCCCAAAACCAAGTATCAATGTAACAAAACAAAACTTCTAAGAATAGAACATAAAACTAAAAATCTAATATAAATTTATCTCCGAAAGTACAAGGAGACCAATCCAAATTTGAAGAGAAGAAGTAATAGCTAGAAGCCAAGCTTACCCTGAATATCTGAAATAAGTAACAACAAGAATGCTCGGCAAAACATAATTAACGTCATCCGCTAGTACTCGGATCTGTACCAGGAAAATAAATGTAGTATAAGTACAAGTCGCGAAGCAACCTGTACCCAGTAGGTTTTGAGTGCCCACTAGGCACATAACAATAATAAAAGTAGCAAATAGCAGAGTACAATAAAGTAGGGTAAGAGAAGTAAATAGTACATCATGAAACCTAGCTACTCAGATAAGAATCAAGTAAATAGATAGATATGGCTTCACTAGCTAAAACATCAGGACAGAATCCCAGGTTAAAGAGAGAACATACCTGGAATCCTCGCAATGATAAATGTAAACAACAATAGTAAAAATCAAGAGATGGATAAGCAGTTAAAGAGAGAATATGGACGGTATACAGGTAACCTCAAAGTAAGGGAAGGAAAAAATAGTAAAATGATACCTCACACAGATATCTTAAATAGAAAGACAATCCCATATACAAACAATAATGATAATTAAGCAGTAAATACAGAAAGTAAATTAACACTACCAAACCCCCATAAAAATGGCAGCGAAAATAAAAAAACGAGCACCCGTAGTCCTCCCATACGATCAGGGATACACTGAAGAAAACAAGTACAAAAAAGTAAATACACACCCTGTGTACGTTTCTCCTTCGGTACCCGTAGGCCTAGTAGGAAGAATCCATAGAAGGCTAATCCTAGTTACCATATATCTCTGCTCCGTCTTATACCCTTCATCTGCATCACTGTAGCCTAGAGGCAAGGTCCATGGAGGCATGCCCACCACGTATAATATCTAACATCATCATAATCTCACATCCCAGGTCACAGAGCCTCAAGGGTCTTACAATATGGCATCCAATGCCTCGTAACAATAATATCATCCAGCCGTACTCGGCAAGTCATGACATTCAATGCTCAATATCATGGTATCACCAATGTCCTCAAAATAATTATATTATAAAGTCTCCAACCTAGCATGTGTGACTAGTATCAAAAAGTTGTACTCATTGTCGTGCGACGACGGTCTCAAGTGTCAACGGCTTTACTCACTATCAAATGAAGTCGGACTTAAGTGCCAATATTTTAGTAGTTAAGATGATATTTCCCTGTACTAGGATGTAAATTACAAACTAAACAAGCAGAAATAATAGTATTGGGCACTCGATACACCTCCAATTTTAAAACAGTTATAAGGTTATTTAACTTATATTATTATCAGAATATTCCAAGTTATCAGTTTATGTCATTATCCATCATCCTTAGTATTATCAATGTCTAACCTTCATGGATCACTAATCATGTGGTGATATTGGCCCAGCCGAATGCACTCTCAAACTGAGCCCGTGACCCAACATCTTATATAATGAATGCATAAAACATTGACAATGTGTGTGTATATATATAATGACAAACCACCTAGACCCTGCACAGGCACAACTAAGTCAGTGACATCGTTTAACTCATATGCCAAAATAGGTAACTAATGAGAGACAAAACGAAAGAACGATTCAAGATCACGGTAATAGCCTAGAAACCCAACTCACAATGCTATTTAGTACAATTATCAAATGTATATACCCAGAGATAGCCCTACAGAGCCTATCTGTCTTCCGATGAATAATATGCTGCAAATTCAAATGTCACTTCGGCTGATATCAAACAGTCTCCAACAGCTCTGAAACTCATATAATAAGAATCCAAAGATCAATACGAGTCTAACAATATATTTTATACTAAGTTCCTCGCTGGGCCTAATATCGGGCCTAAAATGGGCCCCGACCCCGCTCCCTTTGAAATAAAAATCACCACGAGGGTAGTAAAGGAACCCATGCTCTAAAATGAGCATAATTCGGGCAAGGAAAGGTGATATGATCTAGAAAATGAATCGAAACTCGAAGATGAAGAAGAACAAAATTGAAGAACGAAAATTAAAGGATATCTAGAATTCAATACGAAATCTTACCGTAATTGAATTCCGGACTGATAGTCACGAACTTCACTTGATACACCCACAAATTGAGGCTTGATTAATTGACTCAAGCTAAACGCTCTCGAGCAATTAAGGATTCTCCCACCTTAAACACTCGATATGATAAATGTGAACTAACGTAATTCTATTGAATGATTGACAATAGGAAACTAGCTATTACAATTAACTAAGAGAAAATCTGAAAATTTGATCAACAATCCCACATAAAATAACTAAAATTTGAAAGTAACCTCTATATATAGAGGTTTATATTTTTTTAATTACACTTAGGCCCAAAAGTGACCTAAGGTGACAAATAAGTTCTCATACTTTTGGGGCTTGCAAATTAACTCCCCAAAGTCTTCTCGAACTCTTCCATGGCTTCCTCAACCTTCCAAACGTTATAGATTAAGCCGTGTGGTTCCTCAATAGCTTCTAAAGCTTCATTGTGCCTAATTAGCACTTGAAGTTATTGAAGATCTCTAGCTTGGCTCCTAGTAAATAACCTAGATATGGAGTGGCTTCCCGACATCATATCATCGGAAGGGCTTTAAATAAGCCCGGGACAGATTTGATTAACAAGGGGCAACGATACAAGCTTTACGAAATTAAACGAGGAATTTCAACCAGGGAACACTAGCCACGAAGTAGAAGGATTCAAAGAACGAGAAGTAATGCATTAAACTCGGATATAACCAGAAATCCTAAGTTTTCTTAGTTTGGTCAACAATGGAGAAACCCAATTTTATGAAATTAACAAGAAAAGAGACTTACCGAGAGTGGGAAAGACGAGGAAAATATTTGGAGACTTTTTCTACCACAATTGATGAGTTTTTCACAGTGTTTTTCCACAGGAATTCAGAGACAAGATGAAAAATAATTTGGTTCCGATGGGGCGGAAGTCGGGGTCGCCGGGGCAGGGTCGATGGGGCGAATAGAATTCACTCTAGACCCATATCCCTGTAATAACTGTAAAATAAACTCCAAATGTCCCTAGGACTTCCATCCCTGGGGCGATTACTGCAAGAGCCCCATTTAATTGGTCTATGTTATAGTGTTATAGGATAATACGATGGTTAGAAAAGGAACAAGAAACAAATCTGGACAATGGGGCGAGGTCTCAAGGGCGACATCCAGCAGTTGTGGCGACCTTGCAAATGCGACCTTACCCCTTGCTGGGGCGGTCTGGCCTTGCAACTTCACAACAACTGTAAATCATGAACTTCGAGGGTCTAGAATGAGCATTCCTAGTCCAATTTCAATAAACTAAATATGTAAATAACATAGAAACGACATACCGGACTCAGCGGAATTGACAAAAAGACTAACCGAGGTCTTTTAAGAAAAATGACCATAAAACTAAGAAATACCGAATACACATTAATCCACCAAGCTACTCAAAATGACACCGGGTATACCAAGAAACACGCTAACACTCTTACTAGCCTAAATTCATTATTTCGGAGTTGATGGAAATGTTCACTATTTCGGAGTTGATGAAAGAGTTTGAATTTCATTCCGACACTCCGAACACCAAAAGATCACCCAAGCTCCAACTTTAGGCTTTGTCTAAACTAAAATCCACAAATTAGCAAACGAAGACTCTGAACACAATTTAAAGGTCAACCTTGACTTTATTTGGCATTCCGGAGGTAATAGAACTGTCGGAATGAAATTTTGATCTTGTCTGAAAGAAAAGTTGACTTTAGTCAACGAGTACTTAGTTTTAGTCTTCTAAAATAGGCAATTTGAGATAAATC
>JBDJHY010292805.1:0-10044 GCA_039654485.1 Withania somnifera | reverse complement strand
GATAACACTAGGTTTGATTATTGTGATCATAGTCTACCTTATTTCCCATTTCAATTTGTATTACCTAGTGGATTTTTTCTTAGTATGTTGATTGGACTTAACATTTTTTATCCATGTCTCTTTTATGTTAGCTAATTGACTGCTTAAAATGAGTTTGATTTGTCATATGTATACTCCCTACTACCTTTTTAATTTGTTAAGGGTTATTAATAATTCTAGACGGTCCTCTCTATATGTGTAGTTAGCTAGTTCCAAGTGTATTTTCATGTTACATGAGATAGACTATTGAAACATCGACATCATGCTTGGTATAGTTATTTTTATACCCCGAATGTTAGTGTAGCTTGCTTAGTAAATGCATTCCTCAAAACTATTATGATATCTATTTATTTCTCTTCCTAAAGTTTGTTTAATGAACCTGCCTTCTCTCCTCTTAACTATATCTGAATGCAAGCTCATGTTCAAGTTTTGATAGCTAAGTCATAGTTCATTTTCATTAGGTCCTAATTTTTTCTTATAAGAATAAAGTATATGATACTTTATATGACTTGCTATACTGGCTTTACTTGTTATTTACTGCTATGATGGCCTTAGTCTTACGTATAAATTGTTTGCTTGCATCCTGTTAGGCCTTGATTTAAAATTCTCAAATAGCCTTTTGCATGTTAGTCCCTTTCTATATTTATACATATGATATCTACTTATTTTTCTCTTCCTAAAGTTTGTTAATGAACCTGTCTGCTCTCCTCTTAACTACATCCGAATGCAAGCTCTTGTTCAAGTTTTGATAGCAAAGTCATAGTTCACTTTCATTAGGTCCTAATTCTGTTTTATAAGAATAAAGTATATGATATTTGCTATGACTTTCTACACTGGCTTTATTTGTTATTTACTGTTATGGTGGCCTTAGTCTTATGTATGAATTGTCGGCTTGCATCCTATTAGGCCTTGATTTAAAATTCTCTAATATCCTTGAGTATGTTAGTCCCTTTCTACATTTAGTCTTATCATTCTGCACTAGAAATGCATGACTACTACCCTAACTCTGCATGCTACTATAATTCTTCTTCTAACTAGTGTGTTGCTTACTTCTATCTACTCCTACATGTTGATCTTATGTAAACTTTCAAAGTAGAGTAGTTGATATTATGCATGCCTCTTCCCTTTCCTTAGCACTAAGTTGAGTTAATAACAAAACATGTTTTCATTTTCTACCCATTATATGTAGAGGTGTGATATTATCTTAAATAGGTGATCATGTTAACTAAGGTTGAAAGTAATATAACATCATGTTTTTATCTTATATATACTCTCGGTGGTTGTATTTTAGATATGGAGTGTGGTTTTTTCAGTCCCAGTTCTTTGAGATAAGGTGTCCAGTGTGTCCTACTTGCTTTTCTCAAGTTCTTTCCTCCAAGCAGATTGTCACTAATATAATCTTTTGTTAATATTAAAAGGCGAAGTGCTATGAATTTTTCTTGAAATATGCTTCCTGTTCTCTTGTGAGTCTAACAAGAATTAGTAGGCTAAGAGTTAAAAGAGCAAAACATGATCTTCTCAAGTATTTTATTTCTTACTAAATGTGCCTAATAATTAGTGTCTATATTTATGTGTTAACTAAACAAGCCCTTCTTTACCTTGTGCTAAGGTTTAAGCCTTATATGAGTCTATTACTTTTTTCATGAAGCATTCCAAATCTGATAATGTTAAGTGCTAAGTATTTGCATTGACATAAAGTTAATACTTGCCTTGTTAATTGTATATTTTTATGTATGTGGTTTTTATATGTAATTGTAATAAACTTAAAGGTCATTTTTCAAACTTTTGTGCATTTTTTTTGACTATTTTACCCTTCCTATAGTTGGATTATTCCAAGATAAGTTTGTTTCTATGGTTGGTTTGATAACGGAATGAGTTTTGAGTAAGATTTTTGAAATTTTGAGTTTTGAAGACTTAAAGTGAGAAATATGGAACTCTAAGGGTCATTTGAAATTTAGGACCTCAAAATGAAAATCCTGCAGTTCCATCAGCTCTAGAATGTTGATTTTGGTCTAGTAGGACCTTTGTTTTTTGTTTTAACTCTTTCATGGTGAGTTTGAGTGATTTTACAAGAAAAAGTTGAGTTTTACGGAAAGTTTTTGACTTCGACCAACATTCGGGATTAGAGTGCATGGATTAGAAATTTGATGATTTTGTTGGATTTGGGAGGTGATTTTTATCATGGATGAGGTCTTTTATATTTTACGTAAGCCCCTGGGTATGTTGGTCTTTTTAGTGATTTTAGTCAAAAATAGACCCTTAGTGAGTATTAGGTCAAGGAGACCTCAGAATCGTGTTTAGATGGTTCTGTTGAGTTCGGAACGTCAAATTTAATGTGCTTGCATATATGGTTTATGTGCATGAGATTATGAATGAAACCCGAGGGTCTATTCAGAGTATTTCAAAATGGATGGTTTTGTTGTTGGGGGATTGCTGTAGATTGACTCATTTATCGATCATTTTGGTTGATAAATTGGTCATGGCCAATAAATCAGCCAAATGACCTATTTATCAGAGGTTGTAAATTAACCATTTGGATCGTAAATTGGCATGGACCGATAAATCGGTCACTATTGGTATAATATGGGAAAATTTTGGCTTTCACCTGAATTCTTCATATTTTCACATATCAAAGGTGACGCTTCTCATATTTTGGAAATATCAAAGAGGTATTTCAATTCTAAGTTACTTGTAATAATTTATAACACTATTTCTTTCATTTTAACATGAATTTAACAGAGAAATCATGATTTCTAAAAGGTAAACATTTCACAGAGTCTTAAGGGTACTGAAGGGCATACAACAACGAGGTATGTACTAGGGTTCCCAAACTAGATACAAGACAGAGACTAAGATCAAAGAGTTATACTAGTGATTCATGATCTGGTAGGCTAGCCAATGATAGGTCAAGTCCTGGTGGGTCAGCCACATGTGGTTTAAGTTCCGGTGGGACAGCCGCCATTAGTTTGGGGACAAGTGGGAAAACCATTGATCACTCACAGAGTTCATTAATTACAGATTCTAGGTATTAGGACCACGGTTGCAGTCGTATGAGAGATGTTTTATGATCAACAGAGGACGTACAAGAGATTTTTTAAGATTTACCTACCACCATTTCACCGTTGGTAGAACGAGGAACCATATGATTTTTTGACAACATGTCAGAAATTTCTAGAATTTCAATAGAGTGTTGTGCTAGTTGAGTCCACAGGGTGGACTATACCATAGTACATCTTAGGCGGCCGGCCATGCAATAGTGGAACTCCTATATTGATTCCAGACCTACTGCATCTCCCTATGACTTGGTAGACTTTTGCTTGAGATTTTTTAATGGACATGTAACATTCAGCAAGAGGGATGACCTCTATTGCCAGTTTGATAAGTTAGAGCAGGGAAGTATGATAGTGGAGAAGTATGTGTCTTGTTTCTATGTGCTATCTTGGCATGCCTTAGATAACTTTCAAGATGATAGGGAGAAGATAACCAAGTTCATGAAGGGGTTAATTTATCCTCTCAGGGAAGCATCATTCCTAGCCTCCCATTATGAAGAGACAATTTATAGAGGTTGATAGGGGCAGTTAGAGTTTTTGAGAAGTTGCACTGGGATTGCATCAGTGCCAGTAGGGTAAGAGGACTCATTCCTTTGGATAGTTTTTAGGTGCCTCGTATCAGACGCAAGGGATATTTTAGGCATATTAACCATTCTCATCGTCTAGGAATATTTCAGGTACCCATGTGCGCCTCTAGCACTAGCCAGACAGCTAGGGTGATTTTAACCGAGCATGGAGTTCTTATGGGTCTCATCAGAGGTTTTCAAGCCAGAGTGGCCATTCTGGGTCTCGAAGTTCTTTACATCATCTTACAGCCCCTTAAGAATGATGTACTTTGGTGGTACTAGTAACATACAGATGTTCATGTAGTTAGAGCCTCAATAGGCTTATTACGCCCTTAATTCTCCATTAGAGCATGAACACCTCCAATTAGAGATGGAGGTGGTGGACAAACGGGTAGAGGTGCACCACAGGTAGAGAGAGTTTTAGGTGTTGCTCCAGTTCATCCTAGATATGGGTGCATATGGTCTTATGCCTTTCTAGGGAGACCCAAGGCTAAGTCTTCTAACGTTGCGACCATAGATATCATCTTGGTTTTCCATAGACCGACATCTGTATTGTTTGATTTGAGATCCACATATTTTTATTTATTTACGTATTTATTGCTTTTGATATTTTTCTAATGCTTTGGCTATACATCTTCTTGTGTCTACTCTCGTGGGAAATTCCTTAGTGGTGGATAGGGTGTGCCAATCCCATCTTGTTGTCTTGTTGGGGTACGAGACTTGGGTAGACCTGATTTTTCTTAATATGGTAAATTTTGACATTACATTATGCATGGATTGGCTTGCCCTATATTATTTGTTCTACATTGCCATGCAAAAATCATTACTTTATACTGACCTAATATTTTGAGGGTAGAGTGGAAGGGTATGTGTGGGTCATTTCCTTATATATTTTATTATTTCTTCATACTCGGAAGTTAGTTGAAAGGGTATTTATCTTATTTGGACTTTATTCGGGATGTTAGTCTTGATTCACCTTTCTTAAGTCGATCCCTATGGTCAAAAATTTTGTTGACGTATTTTGAACGGACCTTCCTGAGGTTCCTCCTAATAAAGATATTGATTTTGCAATTGATTTGGAGCCGAGCACTAACCCTATTTTATCCCTCCTTACCATACCCCTCCTTTTGAATTGGAATACTTAAAGGATCAGTTGTAGTACTTGCTTAGAAAGGATTCATTAGTCCTTGTGATTCACCTTGGGGTGCACCAGTCTTATTTTTAAAGAAGAAGGATGGTTCCATGTATATGTGTATTGCCTACAGACAGTTGAACAAAGAAAAGTATCATTTGTTTCACATGGATGAAATTTTGGTCCAAGTTCACGGTGTCACCATCTTTTATAAGATTGAAATTAGTTATGGGTACCACCAGTTGAGGATTTGACCTTTAAATATTGCAAAGACGACTTTTCTCACTATATATAGCCATTATGAGTTCTTGGTGATGTCTTTTGGGCTTACTAATGCCCTAGACGCGTTCATGGAGTTGATGAACAGTGTATTTTGTGTGTATTTGAATTCTTTTGGGATTGTTTACATTGATGATATCTTTGTATATTCCAGGTTAGAGGCAGATCATGTCAATGGTGTAATGACCTGCATGGTCATTTTCTGGATTTTCTACTTCTTTTGAGTTTTAGAGCCTTCTATTAGTTATCCTAAGTTATTTATGAGTTGTTGCAATTTGTTTTTTGATTCCCTATCATTTTCGATTCCTGATATCTCACTTTTATTGTTTTAAAGGCTTAACCTTGGGATAGTGAAACTTGAGAGTGAATTCTTAGTAAATAATATCCAAAACAGATTTGACTCTTTTGTTAGCTCCAAAATGCTGACTTTGGTCTATTTTGACCTTAATTTCAAGTCTTGCAGTTTTTATTTGAGTTTGAGATATTTTGAGGAAATTTAATTCAGATAGAGTTTAGTTTTGAGCTTGGGATGACTTTCGGTGATCGAAGTGCTGAACTGAAATTTTGACGCTTCCATCAGCTGTGTAATGTTTATTTTGGGCTCTTAAGGTTATTTGCATTCTTCTCAAGGTGTTTGGACTTATTTTGGAGGCCCATGTGTTAATTTGAAATATTGTTGGTATTGTTTCAATGTGTATAGGGTTACTTTTAATTTAAATGACTCATATGGTCATTTTGTCGATCCCCTTGATTCTAAAATATCATTTCCATGAAAATTCCATATTTGGTTTGTTAAAAATTGTTTCCGATTCTATTCTAAGCCCCTCATTTGAGTCGTATTCTATGCTTAAAAAATATATGTTCAGCTGTCAAATACCTTAGCCTCAGCCCCTTCTTTATTTTTGCAGGTCTAGGAGATGTTTGGGGGGGCTTCCATCCATTTCTTCTCTGGATTTGTGATCCTATCTGTCGCATTCGCAGAAGGTTCTCCCTATCCTCGACCATCCATACCTTTTGACGATCACGACGAACCAACTACGTTCGCGAGCCCCATCCAACCTAGCCCTCCGTGTTCATAGGAGGGGCACCACGTTTGTTGTACAGGCCTGACATCCTATATATAGTTTCCATTTCATTTTAAATATGAAACTTCACCTAGTTTTCTCTAAAACCTCGATAGCCGTGTGGGTTGGTCAAGGTAGCTTTGTGTAGTATTGTGAGTATTTTCCTATCATTTCATGTGTGTATTCATGCATTTCTCCTGCAGAATCTTTCTTTGGCTAATTAAGGACCTATTTGGGGTCTTTTTCAGCTCAAATTTGAACCTAGAGTTCCTTGAGCTTAGGCATTCTCTATACTTTATGTTTAATTTTTCAGGCTACAGAGCCCATAGGCCCATTTTTAGACCTGAATTTTTACTAGAATCATACTTGAAAATCATGGAATGCATTTTTGATAGTTTCAATGGTTTTTGGGGATCATGTTGCGGTTTAGGCTTTTTAGAATACTTTTATGAGGATTTTCATTGATGTCCAGGTAGGCTAGGCTTACTTATCTCTTAGAATAGGATATGTATGGTATTTGTGTGGTGTTGTCTAGTAGTTTGGAAGGGTTTGTAGGTTGGTATCTCTTATATGTTGGTATTATTTTGCTTCTACCAGTTCTGAGGTCCCGTGAAGGGATGTAATGGACTTTGGGTTGTAAATTGTTGTTCTCACCATACTAGGAACGACCTTGAAGTTTAGAGCCTTTGTTGGGATGTATGACCTTGGGAGAGTTGTCTGCTTAGCTAGTGTAGTTTGTCTTATCTTTCACCATGTCGAGAATTATTTATCTTTATTGTATTATTCAAGGGCATGCATTGCGCAGTTGGTTTGTGTTGAGCTTACTAGGGGACCCAATGTTGATTTTACAATGATGTTGACTTAATGATACTGAAAATGATATTTTCTAAATCAAACATAGCTGGAAAGAATTTTCTATACTTAAACTTCCACGAACGCGATGCGATATAGAGATATTTCATACTGTAAGATCATACTAAGGTTTTACCTATCTATATATATCACTATAATTGTGGTATAGAGGTGGAACCTCCCGTGTTTAGTCCTGATATTTAATATTAGAGGTGGGACCTCCCATGTTTAGCCGTGAGCTATTATATTGGGGGTAGGACCTCTCGTTCTTAGATGAGATTTGTTGTTCGGAGGTGGGACCTTCAAGTTAGGATAAGAGACGTTATTGTTCTTATTTACTTCTACCTACTTGCTTTTATCTCTATGGGTTATTTTTACCCTTTAGTCCTACTGGGAGGTCACACGAGATACTTGGATGCTTTGGTTTTACCTACCGGTGGGATGGAGCATCAGGTAGGTTATGTTTGTTTTCTTTTATACTATACCTACTGGTCATATGGGGGCTGTTTTTGTTATATATTCTATATACTTACCATTATGCTAGCTTAGTTATCATTATTCTTATTCCCGTACCTTATTACTACTTATACTCAGCTAGAGTGCAGGTATGCTTTCTGTATTCAGTTTTTCGAGGCTAGTGGTAGTTGGTTATTTTGTTGGATAGAATTACATAGACCTATTTAATTAGGATATGTTTATTTCCTCTATTGTATATAGTTATATAACTTTACTTGTTGTTGGCTTTAGCTATGCAGTTAGTTTTTGTTCCTATTTACTTACTCTTATAACCCATTTTACTTTCCTCGCCCTTACATTTCTTGTATTTTATTTAGCCTGTTTGGCCTATGATGCCTACTAGATACCTATGTTGTGGTACTCATACTGCACTTCTGCACTACTTCTATGGTATAGATACTGGTGTGGGTCGTCAGAGGCAGTGTGATCGTGTGGATTAGGTTGCTGTTTCTCAGAGACTATGGTAAGCTTATACAGGTTGATCGTGTCTTCCTCTAGCGTTGGCTTCTTTATTTTGTTCCCAATAAGCTATTCCCTAGTTTTTATTAGTAAGAGCTTGTATATGTTTTATATTTTATTTTGAATACTCTGTTTTGTTTCCCCATATGCCATTGACACCAGGTTTTAGGATGGGTTTTATGTTATCTATATACTTTTTTTGATTTTATTTATTGTTTTTACTTATTATTGATGGTTGAGAGACATTATGGCCCATTCTTGTTGCTCTAGGCTATTGCCTATAGATGGGTTGTAGGCGCCATCATGACCTGACTTTGGATCATGACATACACTTGATGACTGTTCCTCAAAGGTTGTGAGATGAGAATTTGTATTCTAAGTTCTCAAAGTGTGAGTTCTAGTTGACTTTTGTCGTATTCTTGGGGCACATGATGTCTAAAAAGGGTATTATGGTTGATCAGGCTGAGATTGTAGTGGTGCATGATTGGGAGAGACCTACTTCACTGACTGATATTTGGAGTTTGGTTGGCCTACATAAGTATTACAAGAGGTTAATGCATGGTTTCTATTACAGCTGCCTTAACTAAGTTGACTCAGAAGAATGTGACTTTTCAGTGGTCGTGTGAGTGTGAGGAGAGTTTTCAAAATCTCAAATCGTTATTGATTTCTCATCCTATTCTTACTTTTCTTGTGGAGGATAAAGGTTTCACCATGTATTATGATTCTTCTAGAGTTTAATTGGTTGGAGTGTTGATGTAGGATTGTAAGGTAATGGCCTATGCTTTGAGGTTAGTTGAAGGTTCACGAGAAGAACTACCGCACTAATGATTTGGAGTTTTTTGTAGTTTTGTTTGTGTTGAAGTTATGGAGGGTTTTTCTTTATGGAGTTCATTGTAAGGTTTTCACTAATCATAGGAGTGTCCAATATATCATCATCTAAAAGTATCTTTATTTTATGCAGCAAAGTTGGTTAGAGTTTCTAAAGGACTATGATATTACTATCTTGTATCACCCAATCAAGGCCAACATGGTGGTGGATGGCCTTTGTAGGAAATCCTCGAGTATGAGTAATTTGGCTCTCATTTGGGCCGAGGAGAAGCCTTTAGATAGAGATATTTAGAGTTTATCCAACACTTAGTTAGATTGTAGATTTTTAAGGATGGTGGAATCCTTGCTTGTATGGAAGCCCACTCTTTGTTCATGTAAGACATTCATGTGACCTAGTTTGTTGAGGCTAGTTTGAGGACCATTCATGATAGAGTGTTAAGAGATGAGGCCAAGATGGCCATTTTGGAGTCCAACGGTGTTTTGAGGATTAGATCCAGTTATCATGAGCATGAGGATGGTTGGCCTGACCGATATGTGAAATCATATAGAAAAAGCGTATGTGGTAAATAAATCGAATATTCTAAGTAAGTGGGATTGGAAAAAATGACATTCAATATCAATATGAATAATATGAGCATAGATGAACCAAAAATAGTCTATGCAATTCATGATCAAATTACCTTTTAAATCAATTATTCAATAAAAGTTAAGTAATGTCAACAATTTAAGAAACCTATTTCATTCCAAATCATAAGTAATATTTTCAGGTAATCCGACATAAATTTTTTAGGGAGGTTATATAACCAACATATAAGACCATGTGAGAATCCATGGAATTCAGAAAATTACCAGCTAAAGGGAGTACCTTACCCTACCAGAGGCTCAGTACCTAACAAGTAACCTTGTGTGATGAGATTCGGTTTATGAATTACAACACAAGATTGAGAGAGAAAGAACTAAAAACAAAAGATATGTGGAGACTTAATTAATTTATCAGTTTATGGGCAACAAGGGACTTTTACACCCTCACCTCTTAATTGAACCAAGAAAAGAGAAGAATCCAATCAATATTATCTAGTTACAACGCGAAATCTCATATGAAATACCTTCGATTAAATTGAATAGAAAGACGTTAAAAGTAGCAACTAAAGGATCCCACCTCTAATCGCTCGGCTAACAGATAAACTACCGAAATAAAAAATAAACTATAATCATCCAAACACTTACAATATTCATCAAATTTTGGGTGTCTCCTTTGA
>JBDJHY010292786.1:0-10044 GCA_039654485.1 Withania somnifera | reverse complement strand
TTCTCACCTGCTAGCTGCTTTTAGTGAATAATATCTCTTGCTTGGAGCTCTTCTTCGTCCTTCGACCTTTTCGAGAAAATGACGTAAAAAGTAATATAAATTACCATAATTAACAAATAAAATTATCTAAAAGAGTGAATGAAGCTGCTCAACAGGCACGTGACGGTCGTCGTGCCTGCTTCCTAGGGGCATTTTTGAAATTATTATTTTCTGTTTAAATGTGACATAAAAAATACTATAAATGCAATAATAGCTTAAAATATTTAAAAGATTAGTAAAAAATTCGATTGACTTTCAAAATTTTATCGATGCCACATAACCATAACTAAGGAGTAACATATAGTATTTAAAAATAACGTAAAAAGTAATATAAATTACCATAATTAACAAATAAAAATAATTAAAATATATATAAAATGCATTTAGCGTTTGAAATTTTATCACAAAAACATAAATTGAGATAACAAAAATAACGTAAAAGATATTATCAATAATAATAATTTAAAATATAAAAATTTACAGATATAAAACATATAGTTGACTCTCAAAATGTCATTAAATTAAAACAGATAAAGTAACACATAAAGTTTATTAATATTAATTATATATATCAAGTTTTTATCTTATTCTTAACTAAAAATTCACTATCACAAAATTATATAATTTATTCTAAATAAAAAAGTTTAAATCATTTTACTACCGTCTAAAACAATAAATATTGGGCTCATGGACAACACAAATTTTTCATAAGTACGTTCATAGTGATGTCGAAAGAGTATGAGCTAGACATATAATAGGTTAATGATGAAAAGAAAGAGTGGTAAAAATTCTACTAACACCAAATTTACCTTTTCCACGTGTGCACTTACTCTTAGTTCCACCCTTGTTGCTGACTAAATGCAAGAATCAGTTAATTTGAGGTTAAGATTTTAAAATTGAGAGTGAGGAACGTGATGTTAAATCTTGATTTTTAATTTTAAATTTATCAAAAATTAGTTTTTTTAGAATTTTAAATTGATTCAATGTATTTTAAATATAAAATTTAATTCATAAATTTATATTTTGTGTAAGATTTATTATTTTATTTTTAGGTGTGAAAGATATTATTTGTGTTATATGAAAAAATTATATTAAAAAAAAAACTAAATATAACTAGTGAAGTTTTATAAAATTATGTATATCTCAAAGTTTATAATTATAAATATCTATTTATAAAAAACAATATAGAGATATATGATTGATCAATTCGATGCTTCATAATATTTTCATATCTTATTTAGGAATTATAAATTATTTATTTGGTAAAATTATATATAATTTTTAACAATATTTATGTAATTTTGCTACTAGTAAAATTTTTATATTTATAAGAAAAAGTATAATTTAAGGAATTTAAATTGTATGTTGAAGCTTTAGTCAATATGGCTTCAAAGTTCAAATAATGTCCAAAAAACAGTACCTTAAGGTAAGAAAGTTCATCCAAACCATCTTATGAAAAATTATAAGTATATATAAAATTAATTTCATTAATATATATTAAATGTGAGAATTGATCTTCTTAATCTCTCTATGTTTCTACTTATGGTATATAAATTTTTTTAGTGAAAATCTTATTTCCCTTAGAGCATGTACCATCCTCCTAACTGCTTTTTACACATATAGCCTGTAATCTGAACCTAATTGAAAGACACTGCAATCATTTTTCTCGTTTCGCTTGGTCATAAATTTTAAAATTAATTTTATTTTAAAAAAAAATTGATTAAATTTCTTAATATTTGTCTTCAACAAATTCTCTAGTTTCAAAAATTAATATTTGAGTGAAATTTCGTTTTCTACTTATAAAATTTTATTTTTTTAAAGTAAAATACATGTTAAAATATAATTTTAATTTCAAAAATTATTTCTCGATAAATTTTAAATATTTATTCTTTGCAAGTTTCAACTAAATTTATATCCAAACGCAAAGTTAGTTTTCATTGTCCTCGAGAGTGTCAAAAGAAAAAAAGAAACCATGTTAATGTCTAGATATTTAATTTTGCTTGTTCTTTATTATGACATTAGTTTATTTTCAACCAAACAAAAGAAGAAACCCCCAAGTTAGAAACCGTTGAGGCTCTCTTTACTCTCACTAGTCATTAGTAATTTCCCTTTTAGAGCAAAATATATTTCCTAGTTAGCCCAAGTCTGTAGAAGGCTTCTTTTTACACATAGATCTTAGGTTTTACACTAGTGATTGCAAAGGACCAAAAAAGCCCTATCACTATCGAGCAGTTTCTTGAAAATTCAATTCAGATATGAAATTTTGAATATTGAGAGATATTTTATTATTCCCAATAAGACTACCCGGTAATAAATCGCTTCTTTCAAAGCGCGGCCCCTTCATTCTGCAAGCAACAATCCAATAAATTCTTTGGGCGAAAAAAACTATTACTTCCTTTTTCATCAAAACTATGTCAAATTTAGCAAGTATCCCAAACAATGTTTGTCTTGCTCTTTCTTAGGTGAAATTACTGCAAAAAAATATTATTTTTCTTTTAAAAAAAGGCTTCCTTCTTTTAAAATAATAATAAAAATTTGGTTAGTAACAAGAGAACCATTGTCAAATTGAATGTTGTATAAAGTTTTTTCAGATTGGCCTCTTGAATAACAGTGGATTAATTGTGGCCCTAGCTACCTCTGTATCAAATTTATTGTACCCACAAATTAACTTCAACTATTACATTAACACCTCCTAATTCATATGACACCTTTTCCATGTTAACACATGCATAAAAAATTTGATAGTAATTCACAAGTTTAATACTCCTTCAATTCCATTTCATTTCAATGTAAGTTTTTTAATTTTACTGTACACAATTTATAAAATAAAGATAGTTTCTAATTATGTAATCTTAAATTAAAACTGTATATAATTTTTGATCTTAAATTTGTTACATAAAATGTTGAAATTAAAAAACTTATTAAATATAAAAGAGATATTTTTTTTCATTCTTTTGTGACAAACCACGAAATGAGAGAGAGAGAGAGAAAAAATATCTCCGTGGCAAACATTAGCCACAGATATACAATTGACAACTTTATATGTATAGTGAATTGAGCCCCAATTTTGCTATGTTTGTATATGAATGTATAACAAATTTATCCCTCAAGTTTGTTATATGATTTGTATATGTATAACAAGATATTACAGGGGAAATTAAACCACAAAAATAGATCACTTAAATAAAATAATTACATTTCTATAGCCCTGAAAAAAGAAACTACACTCGCATACCTCAGTTTTAACTCGGTATACACGTTTATATAATTTTATATATTAATTGTACATAAATTTATAATCTTGTATAACGTGTAAAAAAGTGTAAAGAAAATATTTATACACACTTCTAAGCTATTATACCAAAATTATACAAATTACTTTAACATTATTATATATACACCTTATATTTAATTATACTCCACATCAAACAAAGAATTAAAAAAAAAAAAAAAGAATGAAGAACCTGGGGCCTCCATGGGTGGTCAGTGGAGAAGATGAGATGCCTTGAGCAATGCTGAAAATATTGTCTACAAAGTGTAGGTTTTTTACACTTAGATCATACTAAATAAATAATTTGACTAAATAATCATAAAAATTAATTTCTTTAAAATTATAATTAATAAAATATCTCTACGAAGGGCTTTATTTAGCCCTCAAGTTTTCTAAATTTGAAATTTCCTCAAAGAAAAATAAGACATTGGGTAGACAGAAGTAATAATTATATTTCTTCCATTTAAAAAAAGAATGATATGTTTTGACTTGTCACGGAGTTTAAGAAAATAAAGAAGATTTTTGAATCTCATTTTCTTAAATTAAAGTTATGTCAAATGTATCAAAATGTTATTAATTTTTAAACATACAATGCAAAAGTTAAAATTAAAGTTCTATTAAAAAAATATTTTTTTTAAAAACAAATTAAAAAAAATAGTTCATTCTTTTTTTTTTTTTTAAATGAAGGGACTAATACTCTATACAGATATCTGTTGCACTAAAGATTATTTTAAGAAAAAATTTCAGATGCCCTTTCCCTGAATTTTCAAAATGATGCATACGTCGTCTATATTTAATCTGGAATACCTCATATCCGGTGGCTTCCAATTTTATGTATCTAAATCTAAATGAAATTTTGTAATGAAATATTTTTGTTTCTTTGAGTTATATATATATATATATATGGCTCTGGTAATTACTAGTTCTAAAGTGCAATGTGATTGATATTTGTCATCATCTGCACTAATATTTCATACCTCTTGCATTATTTTTCCTCTATAGATAATCAAGTAAGGATAAGCTCGATCGTTTATATACAAACTTTGTACAGCTGGGACTAATGAATATCACATAAAAGAAAGAATTACTGTATACTTACCTGAACACACCATGCCATTTACATATCCGCGTTGTCTTAGCTAGCTAACGGATTTCAATGATTAATTTGTTCATCATGCTAAGCCATCATCGATCGGGTGGAAAAGTGCGTGCACCATGCAGACTTGTGATATTCCTTACAAAATTCTTTATTTTACTCTTTCATTTTAATATAGGATTTACCTCAAATGTCATGTGCACCCTTTTTTAATAAACTTGTAGTCCTTCTTTATGATCCGCCACTCTTCGGCTAGGACTTGGTTATGGACGTAACATACACCTTCTCAAAGACACTCAACATCCTTGTGGAGGTGAACCATCACTGTACTAACAAAACTAGCGTCAAACTCTAATGGTATATTTGTCACGACCCATGCACATACTGCGTTTCTTTTTTCTTTTTTTCAATCTTCCCATTGAATCTGGGGAAATATTTTTGTCCAAAAAAAAAAAAAAAAAAAGGAAACATGCAGTTTTGTTTCATATCTAAGATCCCTTTCTACATTTTTCTATATTACGTTATAAAATAATGAATTGAGTTTGTATAGGCATCGATGAATTTAGTATATCGTTTTAAGAGGCCTTAATGACTATAGATCGAACCTATTCAATTTTTACAGTACGATGATTGGTTGTTCACAGCCTAGTGGACTAGCTATTGTTAATCAACTCGTATCAACCAATTAAATTTGTTGAATAATTAATATTAATAAATTGATTTTAATTAGCATGATGTTGTATTCATTCCAAAGGTTTAAATTACAACACAAGGGTAAAGATTAACCAGCAAAAAAAAAAGAATGAGCTTCCAGCAAAATACAACTTATTGCTCATTCTACATCTATACAAGAAGAAAGATGAAATCTAACAAAAAAAAAAATTAGCTTTGTCAACTTTTGACCTAATGGAAGGAACTTGTCTCTTATCCAAGAGATAGGGTCCCTTTGCACCATTAGGGAGCTCGTTTGCAGATAAATAACACGTACTATATGCTTTTGGTCTAATAAGCCTCACAGATTTATCTCACGGTCAATGTAATTATGGAGCCGGAAAGACCGTATATCATGTAAAATTGTATCCTGTCTTATAAATCACTTTAGTCTACTCTTGTCATTTTGATGTGGAAATTGACTCCTTTGTCAAATGCACTCTTTCTTTGACAATTATTATTTTTTACTTCATATTATCTAGTAATCATAATATGCTTAAGATGTGAAGAACCGCTTGTTCCCCGATTACATATTTTGAAAATCATTAATCTTGTTATTCAATGAACCACAAATTAAATGACATACATTCTTCTTGTGAAACATTCTCTTAATCCATTTAAAATCTTAATTTACTATTTTCAGACTTGCAAAATTTAACATGACGCATTTAGATCCTGCTTCAGTAATCAAACAGTATCTTGAATGACCACATATTTATTCTTACTAAAATCCAAACAAGATATGTTGTCTTGTCAAAGCATCAACATAAATATAACTAGAAACAGAAGTTTTTGCTTTTTGGTGCAGATAGCCTTATATATGTTGTGTTTCTATAAAGGCCAACTCCATATAACATAGATAAAACAGCAAACTTTTACTCTGAGTGATCACTGTTCATTAAAGTTAATATTTAATTTTTTGTTTCTCCTAACTGTTGTGTGGACCAAACTTGCTCTTACTTTCAATTTTTTATATAGTATATATTATGAAAATATTAGTGTACTTGAGTGATTCAATTTATTTATGGAACTTTCAAGTATGTAATTTCTTTGCTACGACAAGTACTTTTAATTAAATTTTAATATTTTTTAAGTTAAAAAATAAAGAGTAGGGGTAATTTACTTTTATCTTTTTATAAGTCAAATTTAACTTTTTTTAAGTCGTTTTTAAAAAATTCAAACACTTTTAAGAGCTTAAAACTACTAAAAATTGGTTTGACTAACTTATAATCAAAGACAAATGGACCCATAAGCCGGACTCAAATTAAATTACGATTTTTAATTGAACATCTGAACATATAATTAAATATTCCTACTAGACACTTTCAACTAAAATTTTGAGAAAGCTTATGTGTATTCTCAAATGCCCATTACGTAAATAAGTTAATTTTACATATAATATGCTCCCTCGTTTGATTATGTACATTCATAAACCTCATTTCAAACATATTTTAAATGATTAACTTATTTACATAAAAAGGAAACCTTAGAGTAACTGGTAAAGTTATTGTCATGTAACCAGAAAATCACTGGTTCGAGCCTACGAAATAGTCTCTTCCAGAAATGCAAGGTAATGATGCCTACAATAGACTCTTGTGGTTGGACTCTTCCATGAACTCTATGCATAGTAGGAGTTTAGTGTACAGCGATGCCCCTTTTTTTAAAACTTATCTACATAATATATAAGTTTTGAGAACATGGACAGGCGTTTTTTTAAGATTTGCGTTGAAAGTGTATAATGGAAACACTAATTGGTGCCAAATCAACTGGCCATATTTCAAGTATCTATGAAATTTATTATTTCATGTAATTCAATTTGTTTGTCTTACTTTTCTTTTTAGATAGCAATTCTCAATTTCAACTTGATTGCGAGATTTAAAGAATATTTTAGTACATTCTATATATCTTCTTTATTATAAGATTCTAAGATTATCCTTATTTTCTTAAACTTTCTGCCAAGTCTAAACAAGACAAATAAATTAAAACAGAAAAATTATACGTTTAAGGGACTATTACTGTATACCCTTTTATTAAAAAAAATGTGAAATTTGAGATCAAAAGTTATAAATATTTTTTTTTTATTTGGTATCCAATATTTGTATTAGAACTCGATTGAATTGATTTATATTATGCAGGAATCATCAAGGAACCTTTCTACCAAAAGATTTTTACATATTCAGAATTTGAGATCGAAATATCTAATTAAAAAAAAAGAAGAAGTCATCCCATCTATTGCAATGATAAAAATTTAGAGACGTTATGGTTCTTATACTCTGATGTGAAGTCTGAATTTCCTTAATATTTTTCTTTCGATAAGCTTTAATGTTCTAAACCTACCTTTTCAGCATGCAGTTTGCTGGTGTTTGATTCTTTCTGTAATTTAATCCCTTTTTTTTTTTTATTGCTGCATGCAGGTATTGCCCCATGAATAACACATTTAAGTCAATACACGGTTTTTCATCTTTACGAATTAACTCCTTGACTATTAAAAAGGTTTTATATTGTTCTCCACTATAAATATTACATGTTCATATATGTCTTAGTGTCAATTCATATATGCCCATAACAACAAAAACATATATAAACTGATAGTATAACACTAGAAATATATATAGATCGATAATAGTATAACATAATTTTCCTCGGGAGAATCATGAAATAAAAATGTAAAAGCTTTCCTCAAGAAGAGTAATTTATAATGAAATATTTATAATCTCTCCTATTAGAATTGACTCTCTATGCTGTTAGGAAGCAAATATTTACAAACTTTAACCTTTCTAGGAAAATCGAAAAATAGGGGATCTGTGTACTGCCTAAAACAAAAATGACAGTGAATATTATAGGAAGAAGAGACGACAAGAATTGTTTCATGGAAATTTAGGGGAATCGAACTAAAACATTAATTCTAACTTAACACCGGAATTTCAGGTGTCTCGATAGCCACTTGTTAAAATGTTATATCTATAAATCATTCCCAAGACCTTAAAATTCAAACTACTGAATAATTTTTTTCTAGAAAAAAAAAAAAAAAGAAATTACATTTCTTGTTAAATGAACTTCACTGACTTTCTTACGTTCTACTATCATCTATGGTATTAATAATATTGTACAAGAACCTCAACCGTGAATATTCCCCTGCTACAAAATACAAAACATGTCCCTGGAGGAGGATTTAAATGTCGCAGCAGGTTACCTAGTTTGTTATTTTCAGCTATCATATTAAGCTTCGTTAGTGTGAAATAGTTGTTATTTTGTACCTTCAAAGGCCAACAATACTTGCTGTAAGTAGTTCAGAAAAAATAGAAAGCAAAGTGTTAGTATGTGAGCAGTTTGGGCATTGGTGGTTCAATTTGTGTCCGAGCCAGTACCTATTAACTTGTCTTTTTAAACGTCCGAATCAAATTAAACCAATTAAAAAGTTTTTTCATAGCTTCAATTTTTGTTAATTTTTCCCGTTTCTATATATATATAAACGACAATATACCTTCAAGTACATACCAGATTGACTATATTGCAACATAACACTATCAAATTATTTACTCTTTAATAAAAAAAGAATATGGTGCGTTTGGTACAAAGTATGAAAATATTTTCTTGAAAAATAAGTGGTTTTCTTACTTATTTTCTAGTGTTTGGTTAGTAAAAAGAAAATATTATCCAAAAGCATATAGATATAATTTTGTCAAATACTAATGACACCATATCCAACAGCGACATAAGACACAAACTCATTACACAAAATTTAGGGGCGTGGGTCGAGAGTCAGGGTCGGATCTAGAGTCGGGATCAGGATTTGGGTTAAGTCCTTGATTGGGAGTTGTTTTCGGGTTTCAGATTGAGAATCGTGGTCGTGTCTCGGATATGGAGTCGAGGTCTGATCTAGATCAGGCATCAGGGTCAGATTAGAAGTCAAAATAGTTGTTGAAATTTGGTATCGAGAGTTAGGTCGGGCATCGAGTCTTGAGTTGAGATTCAAGGTCGGGTCCATGTAATACCCCGAATTTTTGAACTAAGTTTAAGCCATTCTACTTATATGGTTAGACCCGAACCCAATGATTTCTTACATGATCCTAGGTTTCAAAGTTTTTTCCCAACTGTATGAAGAGTATACTGAACGTGAATTAAGGTCATAAGGAACCTTAAAAACAAAGAGGAACTCCAAGTTCCTTTACCGGTTTAGTCTCATAGAAGTTCAATTATAGGTCAACTTCAAATGATCATAACTCATAAAATATAAGGATTTATATGGACCATAACCTATAAAATTAAAGATTTTTTAGTTCTCTTTCCAACGCAATAAACCATTCGTCGATACGAGGTTAGAGTAAAAAGTTATGACCTTTTTACCAGTGATTTAAAACCGGTCTGGGACGATGCCCCGTCTAGGGAGCCATCAAAATTAAGCAAGAAAAATCCACCAAATCTTCCCCAAAACGATGCCTATGCCAGACGGTCCATTGTTTTGGGCATTGGGCGACCTTTTTTAGTTTTTAAGGGGAATTGAGGGGTAGTTTGGTCCTTTCCTTACACAAGGCCCATCCTACATTTTAAACACCCCAAAAGCATTATTTTTCAGAATCAAAGACCATGTTTTATATTCCCAAAGTTTCCTCTTCTTTTTCAATAAAGAAAAATCAAAAAACCCTAAAAGCTCTCAAGCCAAATATTCAAGCCACCAAGACAAGGTTCGAACCGAAGATTTTCCTCCATTTCACCCCACTCTAAGAAGTACATAAAATGGTCTTTCTTTCAAGTTCAAACTCAAGGTTTAGACCCTAATTTTCTCCAAGAATGAAGAACACCTAGGGTTCAAGACACAAGGTTCTCCCATAAGCTTCTTGCTAAGTTTTTCGTCAAAAAAGTATATAGATCAATCTCTTTTCAAAAATTCTTTTCAATTTTATAATCCTTATAATCCCTTATTTAT
>JBDJHY010292775.1:0-10044 GCA_039654485.1 Withania somnifera | reverse complement strand
CAGCTTCGTCTTGTTCTCTTCAGATGTACATTTGATTTTGTTATCTCCATTGTATTTCAGAGACGATGTATATTATTTAGTTGTATCTCTTGTTGATCTATATTAGTGGTTCATTTGACATTGACATCGGATCTTGGGTATATTCAGTTAATTCCTTACTTTTTTACTTCTTCTTTTCATATTATTCCGCATGAATTTCAATAGTCCTCCACTTCGGCTACAGACTACGGGGTTTGGTTCTCCTACTGGTGGTATTGTAGGTTCCATCATGATCCAAGAAATTGGGTCGGTACATGTATACTAGCTTTCAGACAGATGTTGAGTTAGAGATGAATATTGATTTTTCATTTATTTATCTACTTACCTGCTTACTGATGTGAGGACTACTATTGGTTTTTTCATTAATATTACTTCTGCTTAGTATGAGTGAGTAGAGCTTTATGTTAGCCAAGGGTCCATCCAAGGCTACCAAGGCAACTTGTGGCTAAGGTTGTCAGTCCCTTCTAGAGGGTGACTCTAGGGCATTACAAACTTGGTATCAAAGAATTAGGTTTAAGTGTCCTAGGATATCTAAAATCCAACGTTAGGTAGAGTCTCTTTTATGGGCGTGTAGACGGCCATACTTATAACTAAGAGTCTACTAAGCATTTAGGAAAATTTCCCTCTATTCAAAGTCATAATTTGTGTTGTGGAGTTTAACTCTGAGAAATCTTTTCTTACTCGGTCTTTATGCATTTCAGATCACACCACCTAGAAAAGCATTAATTTTTGTAGTAGCTAGCTCGACGTTCTGAAACCTAGAGCAGCCAGATCAAATCGCTTAGTCTTCGATTATCCTTGTAATTTAGCCCCAACCCTAATTCTTTTTTTTATGGTGAGTGTTTGAGTTAAATGGAGTAGTTGTAGTGGTAGAGAAGTTCTTTTTATAGTTGGTACTAGAGGGTTACTAGAGATAGCATGTTATGGTAGAATGATCTTTGAGCTAGAATGGTATAGCTTGAAGAGTAGAAGTTGGAGTGGGGCATAGTTGTTAAGTATGGTAAGTCTTAAGATGTTAAATGATTATTTTGGAGTAGTAGGATAGTATGTACTTATGTGTTGATTAAGGAGTAATAAGTTAGTGTTGATTGCATGATAGTGTGAGGTGGGGAGGATACTGATGGTTAGGAAGACTTAGACTATGATGTCGTTTGGTATGGTAAGGATGTGCATAGTCTTGAATCTGATAGAGTGGATGGTTGATATTAAATGTGTTATTTTTGGTTCTCGTATGGTTACTATTACCTAGACTGTTATGTAGTAGTTATCAGTCTAAGTAGTGGCGAGAAGTTGTATGTTATATGTATTTAGTATTGAATGGTAGGCTTAAACTCTAGATTGATATTCTAGTGTGAGTTTTGTAAGATGAGGGTGGGTAAATGATTGAATATGTGGTGCTAGAGATACTATTGACTTTTGAGTTTTAGCCTTAGGGGAATGAAGGGAAGTTAAGAAGTAATTTCAGAGAGGAGTTTTTGCAAGAATCTGAGTATGAATGGTTGTAGTACTTATGGAGGAAGTTTGGCATTTAAGTGTATAATGAGTGTTTTACCCTGCAGAGTGGTTAGTTGTAGCCCTGTATAGAGAATAATCCCCCATACCTAAAATTTTCAGCTTTTATCCTAAGGATGAGATAGTAAGAAGAAAATTTGGCCCAGTCTTGTAATCCTGATAGTGAGCAGTCCCAACATAGAACTATGATCTTATGATCACCCATTACCTCTTTTGTACTCTTTGTATCCGAGTCAGAGATGAAGGTTCGTGTCATGACCTTGTTCATGCATCTTATAAAGGTTTATGTTCATGTTTCTAGAGTGAGAAGCAATTTTTTCAAACAGCTTAACAGTCTTCTTATGATGTAGATATCCAGTCAGCTTGTGATGTCAGCTACAGGTTCCTTGTATGATTCATGTATCTAGCTTTCATTATATTCCAATTATTTAGTCTATTGCATGACTTTTTTTAGACCCAACTTGAGTGTCAAGAGTGCAGTACTGATGTATCCCTTTTTAATGTATGAGTTCCAACTATATACCTTGATCCATAACTCTTATAGTTTATTCTTTTATCCTATTTCCTCTTAGCGATCATATTTTAGATAGTAGTAGAAGAAATCTAGTAGATCTAAGATGAAAGATAGTGTATGCTTAATTAGTAGTAATTTTTGTGGGCCTTATCACTTGAGGAGTTAAGTGTTCTTATAGTAAGAGTGTAGAGCTATTGATTTCAGTTATGTTAAGAAAATCCCAATATGTTTTAGTTTTAACTTCTAGGAAGACCTGAATAGAGTACAATAGTAGACTTTAATGTTACAATAGTAGACTTTAATGTTGTATGGATGAATGTACAAATGATTAGGGTATATGGTTAGTGACTCCTTGATTTAAATCAGAAGGATGATGGATCATAGGTATAAGAAGAACTAGTATTCTTGTGGATATTGAATATTGAATCTTGTTTTTTAGACTAGCTTGATCCTATTACTTGTAGTACCTCGTACCTCTAAATTAGGATTGAATATGATAATAGCAAGTGGTTATTCCAGTAGGTTATATTTATTAGTACCCTCATGATGATCTTAGGTTCCGATGTATGAGCAAACTATGTCAGAAGAGGAAGTGTAGTTGAAGGGTGCTTGCTAAGGCTAGAGTAGCCCTATCATTATTTTATGCCAATTCATGTGGATGTTTCATGTCAGGTAACTTCAGATTCGAGTGAAGCTTATGTCTAATCCCATACTTTCCCTACTCTATGAGCCTAGATCAGATAAATGAGATGCTCATAATGTGGCTCTTACCTAAAAGGTCCTTATGAGTTCGTACCTTTAGTATGCCTATGTTGAGTTTTTTTTTTTTCATTGCAATTTATGCTCTATTGATATATTCCTTTATAGATATATAAAGTTTCATGATGGTACAGTTCAACGATAAACATGGATTTGACAAACCCAAGATGATATGTTAAAATTTAGTTTAGCTCAAGAAGTTGTTCTCAGTTTTATGTCAGCTTCACTTCAGTCTTGGGTAATAGCCTCTCTATTCATCTCTTCTTGCTAGTGTCTGATGCATGTAGCATGTAGATTGTAGTCCATTGAGTGTATTTATGCATGACTTGATGAGGGTTGATGTCAGTCTAGGTAGTAGTTGCATGAGTCCCTATTTGTGTATTTATGTGCTGCCGATGAGTATTGATGTTCTGGTCAATTGTAGTAGTATGCTTGTCTGTTAGTTAAGTTGAATTCTAATGAAAATTGGTAGGTTTTTGCACGTTTATAGATTGTTTATAGCCTTCATGTCCTCTTGTAGTTTATTTTCTGAGCTTAAATCTTCATTTGAAGACGAATGATCCCAAGGGGGAGATAATGTAACACAAAAAAATGAGAAAAAAATTAAAACATTTGATGTTCGTTCTTAAGTACGAATCCTATGAATTCCCACTTAATCTTACGTTATAAAGTACTTAATAAAGTTTTCAATTGGTTTTTGATGTGACTCGAGGTCTTGAGAAGTGTAAAACCTCAAAAAAGTTTTTAGACTTCAAATTGCTATTTGCAAGTGGATTAACTTGTACCATGAGCCTTAATGTGAGACTAAATGGTTGTATCCCTCCTAAATATATATGGTTTTTAGGTTGCATGTTTTCTAAGCCCTCGAATCTATTTTCCGATGCAAAAAACCGCGAATTAAACCAAGTCTAGAGTAGGAAGTTATGACACATTCTTTAAGGTCTTTTAATATCTCAATGATTCCTTGCGATTCTAGCGTATGTAGGTGTTTTCAAGGGATGAAAGGGTTTTTTTTTACATTCTCAGAGGCTTATTATTGATTAACGATCAATTCTATATGTTTATACATGCTTTATATGCTTAGAAACCTCCAAGTATTTCATGGTAGGGAGCTTTGCGCGATTGAAAACATGACACACTCAAAAGAGTTGCGTAGAAAAAATTGGTTGAGGCTTACTGTGATAGGATACATGTTACGGTTAGATGGTTAGTACTATTTAAACAATGTTACGGTTAAATCGTTGGAATGATTTCAACCGTGACATAGTTAAGCCAAATTTTGAGCATTCTTTCCCCCTTGTTGCAAGTCTATTTTCGTCATTTCCCACCTCTTAAATCATTAACCCTATGTCATTTTGTACTCAAAAATACATTATATTTAAATCCCAAACACTTATTCCAATTCATTCTTTAATCAATTAAATTGAAGAAGGGTTTCTCTCTAAAATTCTCTCAAGAGACAAGCTAGGGCTTTCATTAAAGCTTATCTTGTAGCAATAAATTCATCAAATTTCCACCATGAAAGGGCTCTAAATTGGGTAAGTGGGCTATGAAAAAGGATCTCCTTTCATCCGTGTGCCCAAAAAACCTTTTCTAAAGGTTTTAAAGATGTAGAAGAATGCAAAGGGTTCTTGTTTAATTTTATAAATTATAATTCCCTGAAGTGATGATTTGCTTGATGTTTTTAAGTTACAATTATGAAGTTTTCATGATGATTATTTAATTATAAAAGTCCTCATGAGTTAGAATGTTTTTGCAATTGAAGTAAAGGAAAGAGAGAAGATTTAAAGTATGAACTGAAGAACGTTTTCAAGGTTTACCCTTAAAACTTGAATTGAGCATTGAAGCATCATAAATACTTAACTTTTAACAGGATTTTGAGTATGAATGTGAAGCATTTCTAAATTGACTATTTTGTCTAATTAAGCCTATTTAAAGAGAAGTAATAATTTTATTTCTTAATAGATAAGCTAAAGAAAAGAAATTAATGAAGAGTTTAAGATTGACTAATTTTACCTATTTTGGCTAAATTAAAAGTTGTAGCCGGAAGAGTCCAGGAAAAGGATAGTTGTATCATTAGAGAATATCCATTAATTGAAAAGAGTGAAATCAAGAGTTTAAATGACAGTATTTTATGGGAGGAGTATTAGCACCGAGGATGGGAAGAGGCCCTTATACCCATAAAACTACGTAGACAGTGTAGGATATTATTTTTAGTACCTCTCAATTGAACCTAGTAGTCTAGTTGGATCCACTAAAAGAGAATTTCTCATCCTGTGGAGGGGTATGAGAGCCCATACCCACAGGGTAATATGTGGACTTCATAGCAATATGGTTTGAGGTGTGTCGATTATAGGAACTCCCAAAGAAAAGTAAAAATGAATGTTTTGAAGAAAAGTAAAGATTTATTGAAAGTGGTAGCTTGATTAGTGATTTTCCATGAGGTAAATTCCACTAGTCTTGGGGAAGGGGGATGGTGAAGAGTGATAGTTTTAAAGTAAAAAAAAAAAAGAAGAATGTTTTTAACTAAGTCATCATCTTTTGTTAAAAATGATTGAAGTTGAGCCATTTTAAATAAATTTATTATTATTCTTGAGATTTTAAGGATTTTAAACTATTTTAAATTTAAATTTTTGAACTGCTTAATCAAGCCGAGTTTTGAAAGTTGTAGCTTTTCAAACTAAAATATAAGAGTCCGAGTTGAACGTTATCTAAAGTCACTGAGTTTATTTGATACTCTTGAATGTTAAAGCTTTTTAAACTGATACTATCTAAAAATGCATATTTATTGCTTTATTTAAGTTGAGTATTGAAGTTGAGCATATTATATATGTTCATAGATTTCTTAACCATGAGTTATTTATTGTTATAGCTTGTTACATCTACTCTACATTTCATGTGTTGACCCCATACTCTATATTATAGTAACCCCCATGAAAATCTCGACAACTTTCCAAGCGCTCGTGGTTGATTGAATTTGCATTTCGTAGAATTTAGAAGAGTGGTGAATCCTCATTCATTTGAGGATTGTCTATTGAATTTTATTTACTTTCTACAGACGAGACATTAGATAGGGTTCTTGTCCTAGCAGTCCAGTATTTAGCATATAGTGCCTTTTAAATAGATGTTGAGTTAGAGTTGAATATTGAGTTTTCATTTATTGATTTACTTGTCAATTGACTGACGTGAGGTCCACTATTACTTATTTCATTAATATTGCTTCCACTAAGTGCGAGTGAATAGAACATTAAATAATGTAAGTGTCCATCCAAGCCTACTGAGGAAACTTAGTTCCTAAGGATGGCGGTCCCTCCTAGGAGATGACTCCGAGGCATGATAAAAAAATATCAAGTTTGGATACATATTACTATCTCTGTCTGAAAGACATACTCTAAGTAAGTGAGTTGCTAGGAAAAGTCCCTAGATAGCTCAAACCAATACTTAAATACTAAATTGTAATAAGTTGGAAACAAGATATCGAGTATGAAGAAGCCCAGTTCCATGATGATAAGGACTCACCAGTATATATGGAATACGAGTAATCCAATCAACTGCCAACATGGGGGTAGGCTAGTCGGATCTGCATTATAAGATAGTACAATATAGAAAAATATGCAGTCAGTACTTGGAATCTACGGAGTATGTAAGAATGCAGTATAGAGCATAAATAAGTTGATGTTGAACTAGAAATATTAAATGAAACTATACATGAACATAAGCTGAAATCACAATTGAACTGAGTATGTTGAACTAATTGTATTAAAAAAAATAAAAGTACGAAACAAATATACATTAAATAAGTTTTTTACCAAGTAATTGTATAATGTATACACATTTAGATAAGATTGAACTCAGCACAACTAGTTAAAACTAACAATTGATAACTATAAACATTATATTCTAACTGAAGCTGAACATAGTGGGAGGTTCTATCACCGATAATAAGACCATGTGAGTAGCCACAAAGTTCAGTATGTAACCTACCAAATAGTGGGTGTACTATACCCTGCCAAAGGTATAACACCTGACCATTTCATGGATCTACTATTTTCACCATGCTTTATAGGACAAAAATCTTACGGTGACATATAGTTCGGGATTGGAGTTTCTCAAACTCGAATCCACTCTTTGTTAATATTATTCCCAAAATATCAAAATCTGAATGCTCCCAGACTTTATTAGTGGGACATATCTAAGTGACCAACTAATCATGCAAAAATGAACCTAACTGTCAAGATATACTGGACATATAAAATACTATCTCAGGCCTGAAATTCAGGTATCTTAAACAAGTTGAATAAGTTGTTTCTGAATTGGGCATAAGTCCTTGGAAATTATCCAAAACCAACGATTTTGACACTGAATAGGTTAACCATGAACTTACGTGTAAATATAATACACTCTAGCAATTCCCACCTATTTTTATGAAATTATGCATAAAAGTCATGCAAGCATATATTATTTCCTTAAGGACATGTGCCATTATGGGATGTAATCATAACTCACTAGATGATGTACTATGAATAAGGAATCTACTATTTACATCGAACGTGACATGAACAAGGACAACCCTAGAACATAAATTCATAATTTAGGGTGAAAAGATCAAGTTTTTGGATACAAAGATGAAATATAATCCTTATTTATGTCCTTTATACCTGACTTGAAGACTTTTGGACTAAAGTTACTAGTGATATTTATTTTATTTAGCCATTGGAATGAACCCTAGTTCTTCAGAGAACTAGAGATTTTTTTTCTAAGTGTCTAAATGAAAAAAGGAACTTGATGTTTGGTATTGATACCCCTTTGAAAAAGATCTGAAATGGCATAGTTTATGGTAGAAAAGGGTAGGGAAAATACTAGTTGAACCCTTAGAAAATGGGTTAAAAAATGACATTCTAAGTTTGATAGAAACGTTAATGGAAGGTCAACTTTTTCATGGAATCTTCCATGGATTTTAACAGTGCTACTACATCAAGTCGACGAATAGGTTAACAGTTCGTCGAGTGGTTCGTCAACTTTGAGGACTAAAATTTATTTCTATTAACCCAATCAAGGGACTACTTGATGGACCTTCAACTCAGTTGACATAATATCATTTTAACTGTCAACTATGTTGTAGAAAGGTAAAAATGAGTAGACAACTTTGACAATCCACTCCACGAGCTTCTAGACCACTTAGTCAACTACGAGAATCAAGACTTTTTAAGTAATTCTTCAGTTAATTATGAACATGGTTGGGACTTTTTCCAGGGGTTACTATTATACCCTGGAGTCACCCCTAGGTTTGGATGGTATCTTTAGCCACTAAGTTGCCTTAGTAGCCTTGAATGAACTCTTGGCTTGAGATCAACTCTAACAATTTACACTCGGCGGAAGCAATCTTAGTAGGATAATGTGTATATATATATAAATAGACCTCATATCAATCAACAACAATATAAATAAATACAGATAAACTCAATCTCAATATTTCTAGCATCTCATTCTGAAAGCCACCACAAAGATGAAGAATAAAATTTTATTAAATAATGCCTCTATCTATCCAAAAGAAATAAAGTAAGTCTAGTGTATCATCTCACTTAAACAAGAAAGTAACAGATAAAGTACAGCATCATGGGCCCTCTAATCAAGTGAGGACTCACCAAATGTTCAACTTCTACGAAATGCAAATCTGTCGACCTTGGACTTTCGGATGGCTAGCAAGATCTGCATGGTGGTTAACATGCAGCAAAAGAGTATGCATAACCATATGAAATGTATTGAATATCTGAGCATGTATAAAATAGGCTATACAACAGTATAGTAAAAGTGACATGCAATGCATGATCAACTTGGTTCCAAACATTACTCAAATAAGCATTTTAACATATTCATCAAGATTAGTTAAAAAGCTTCATAAATCAAGAGTATAGAATAAACTAATTTAAGTAGCTCAACTCAATAGTTTTCAACAAAAGATTTAAAAGATGTAATAAAAAACCTTCTTTCACGTCTTTACTTATAATCTATCAATTTACTTCACTTGAGAGTTTCTATAACCGATACACCTTATGCCTTAACAATAAAGTCAATATTACCCCATGTAGAAGGGCCTCCATACCTTGACAAGGATATGGACCTCGCTTCCCCTAGTGGATCCACTAAGTCTATCAAAGGCACTCATTAGTCCATAATATAATCCCTATGTTTGGATATGCAAGTTTTGGGTATAAGGGCCTCGTACCCACCCTCTCAGTGATAATACTCCTCCCATAAAAATAATTTACACTTCACATTGAATTTCTCATGACTAGTGGGATTCCTTTGTGAAAATACTAAACAAGATACAACTCAATATAATACCACAATTGGGGAAACTCACTCAATATGACACTTTATTAACTTCTTACTTTTCAACTTATTGATTTAATCACAAACATCATTAATTCTTTTTATTAGGCTTAATTAGAAAAAATAGTCAAATTATACATGCTTTAATAATAGGTTCAAAACAAAGTAAAAGTCACCAATTTATGACATTTCAATAGTCATTTCAAGTTTTAAGACAAACCTTGAATACATAATTTATTTTATACTTCAACACTTCCTGCATACTTTTACTTCAACTTTTAAAATCATGCTAACTAATGAGGACTTGTATAATTTACCAAATATTATGTGATGTCCAAAATTATAACTTAAAATCATCAAGTAAGGGAGTCTTTATATATATATGTATAAATAATAGCCCTAAACATGTTTTTAAAACTTCAAAACCTTTAAGAAAAAGGTTTTTAGGCACAAGGATGAAAAGCATCCTTGTTCGTAACCCATATACCTGATTTGAAGAACTTTAATGGATGAAACTTGATGAAAACCTAACTCTTAGATTAGAGAGAATTTAGAGAAGAAAAACTTGATTAAATAAAACTATGAAAAGAATGAGGGATTTAGAGTGTTTCGGGTTTATATACCAAGTAATTTGAGTGCAAAACTACATAGGATTAGGTTGGATGAGTGGGGTAAATTACAAAACAACCCTTCATTGGACTACAAACTAATGAATCCATAACACGTGTCACTACACATCTCATGGTCTTGCACTCTACAACCCGTGAAGTGAGTTGTTGCGTCCAAATGCACACGCAAGTGTACACGATTGTACAAGTAATATAGTGGCTCTTGCGAGCCAGATTATCGAACCCTCAGGGACTTATATATTCAATTAGTTCACTTGA
>JBDJHY010292744.1:0-10044 GCA_039654485.1 Withania somnifera | reverse complement strand
AATTCTTTTACTTATTATGGTTTTAAAAAATCTATCGTTATAAATGAGATTTTTATTGATGCTAGTCTAAACATCTCAAAACATATCCTTCAAGTCCATTTCTAAGTTGTGTCGGATGTACCCTTCCTACCACAGATGGACTTATGACGTAGGGACTAGTATGGAGCCTAGACTGATGAGCAGTCTATGAAGATTATTCAGGTACTTAGGATATTCTTTGGGTTGGTTATTTTGTTTTAGTGGTAGTAGGGATCACCATTTGGCTTTAAGAGGATTCTCCTATATTAATAGTTATCCTTCGAGCATCCAGTAGTACTGTTCGATGCGTGTATTGTATACAATATAGATTCTATACTTACGGGTATGGTATTATCGAGATTTGGTCTAGGACATCTTAATTAATTCAACGTAATTAAAGAAAAGTAAAGTAAGGGGTTAGATTTCATATATCTCATAGTAAACAAAGGAGAAACGTACATTAGAGGCCTTATTTTCTTGAGTCTAATACAAAGGACCTGATGATTCTGAGCCCAATTAAGGCTTTACGAAATGATGGAGCAGATTAGTAGCCTGTAGATTATAGACTTACATTCAGATTTTAGGGCAGTAGACCCTATTCCGTCCATATCTTTGTGCCTCGTTGTTATTTACCATATTCATCTCTTACACTTTTTCATGAGTAAGCATGATTTTACAATTGGTTAGTTTGTGTCTGGCACCATGTGGAAGCTATTGAAGAAAGATGTAGACGAATCAGGCCAAGAAATATAACATTTATTAGATTTTTTTGGCACGTGGTACAGGTGCGGAGGTCATTAGGATATTGAAAATCAGTAGGTTAGTTGTCGTGTTATTGTTGTTTTCAAATTTTAGAACTCCTACCTTATTCAATTTTTCAAATGAAAGTTTCTTTAGGGGTTGACATTATAATGGACCTCAGGGCTATTTTTTTTGTGATTCCCATGATTTCTCTACATTTAGAGCATTCCTGCAACTGCACCTAGTTGTTTACAAGTTGCTGGGATATATATGTTAGGTCCCTGGACATTTTGTAGCTTGACTTCTTTATATTTATGGCTTATTCAAGGTGTACTCGGTTTATATGAGCCCACATTTCTTTCACTAATTCCGCTGAATCTAGAATATCGATCACAGTAAGATTTTATATACAGGCTTGTGAAATCTAACTCTATTCCATTCCATGCCTATTTTAGATCTTTTTTGAATCTAAGTACCAACACTTCGCGTGATCGTTCCAAACCCATACTTCTCTTTTAGTGTGATTGCACTAAGGTCACGTGATCACGCTGGGAGGGCGTGATTGCAATGCTGTGAGATTGGGCATATATAAGGCTAGTTCTAATAGATTTTCTTCATTTCCTCAAAAATTTTGACCAAAATCTCTCACATTTAAAGAATAAGACAGTGTAATTGAGAGTTATTTTGTGTTTCTAATCCGTAGAATCATATGGTGGTGGTTCGACGAGCATTCTACTAGGCAATTCTTCATTTTAATTATTACATAAACTTTCCAGGCTTATATCTTTGACTTCTATCGTTAGTTTGAGCCTTATTTTGTACCATATGGCGTATGAATTGTACTCTATGTGTTGGTGCAAATATTTCCTTTTTTTGAGCTACTAGGGTTTAAGGACCTTTTTTTATTCGAATTTTGACCTTCTTATATTAACAGAAATATGGTTATTGTTTTACTCACCTTGACATATAGGTTATATTTTTCTAGCCTCATACGACTCCAAGCTTAGTACATAATTTTTGGATATTTGGACAGCTTCTTAAGGACATCATCATAATCAAAGTATGCTACGGTCTTCTTTCTTCAGACTGGTATTAGTATCAAATATGCATGGTACAGATCTAGCTTGAGGATAGAACTACTACTCAGGCCCCGATATGCATATTCTTTTAGTCTATGGCCTATTTAGCTAGCTTGTAGCTTAACTACTTACCCAAGTGCTATAATGCCCTACCCGCATATTTGATGCTAACTCTAGAACATAATGTGTTTGGGGGAAGATTAATTCCTTTGGTGCATGTTGTTATATGCTCTCTGGAATGAAGCGGGTTTGGTGAGTGGATTATTCTAGTGCTTAGAGATTAGTAGCCATTCCCTGATTTAGGCTGCTGGCTTTAAAGTCGATATAGGTAGACTAATTACTTAGTGTTCTCCCTGGGATATTTGATATGATTAGGTCGTGTATGTCCTTTGGATATTGCTAGCCGAATGAGGTTTTGCTTGCTAGTTAGTAGCCTTATATGATGACATTGATGTGCTGGATTGTTAGCACCCGTATGTGATGATATTGTGCCCTAGCCCAGTATGAGCCTAGCAGTGAGTTATATTTGACTAAGATATAATGACTCCATGTTTTCCTCGGTTTGGGTGTGTACATGTCCCTTAATAGAAGCCCTCTAGGCAGTTGTGTCACTATTAATGCAATTGCTCATGGATCAGGGTCGTAGTTGGGTAAGGAGACGATGTACCTTGTGAATAGGTCTTGGAATCCATCCTATGGATTCCAGTTAGCATCCTTAGATGAGTTTATTCTATTGATTGATTCTGTAGTAAGCCAGCATTAAAAAATTTAAAAGGTAAGTTTATTGACAAAATAATAATCGTAAACCTTTTTCCTATATGTATTTATACTTTCCACGACTCTACTTATGAGAAGTATCGAGCTATTTTCTCACACTACCTAAGTCTACTGTCTCACTATCGTTGTAATTTTTGGATGTTGCCTACCTGACGGCAGTTGGTTTGTAATGAGATTTTGATTTTTGCCTACATGGCTAGATTTGAGTTTCCACTGAAATATGATATATGGGTTGAGCCCAAGTTTTGCACTCCTACCCTAAAGTCTATACCACTAGGGGGTTTGTCATAAAGATTTTGCATGTAGGTTTGAGTCCCTCCATGAGGCATGCTGATCCGAGTCGCTATGCTTGGGGAATGACACATAGCCCAGGGAAGGGATATTGTAATTACACTTATGGTCATGTAAGATAAATACATGACCTTTAGCATTGTAGAGACTTGCAATAGCTGCCCCAAGTTATTTATGACTTGTTGGGACCGGTAGTTTGGTTCCCTAGTGGCTCAGTTGTGAAATATCTAAAACTAAGTACTCATTGACTAAAGTCAACTTTCCTTCAACCCAAGCTTTGAATTATATTCCAACAGTTCTAGTAGCTCCAGAATTCCAAACAAAGTCAGGATAGACCTTAGGTTCGTGTATCGGAGTTTACGTTTTCAATTTGTGCTCATTTTTGGATTTTAGTTATGTTTGATGCTTAATTTAGAGCTATATTTGTACTTTGGTGTTCGAAGTGTCGAATCAAAATTCTGACTAGTCCATCATTTTTGGAATGGTGAATTTATGCTAGTGGAAGTGTTGGTTTATTTTCGTACATGTCGTTGTATTTTGGAGGTGTTTCTAGGAATTCTATAATTTTAAGTCTAAGGGTTGACTTGGTCTACATTTTCCCGAAACGACCTCGAATTTTGATTTCAGCTGCATCGTTGAGTATAAAATGTCATTTCGAGTGTGCGTGCATGGTTTATTTTTCATAAATTGGACTTTGAATGTATTTTGGGTGGTGATTTAGAGCATTTCTTTTCCTTTCTTTCTGCTGTCAAAACCAACAACTGGTGTAGGTGAACTTTTCTACGTGATCACGAGTTGTTTCCACATGATCGCTAATTCATTTATAATTCCTTCTATGCAATCATAATCCAAACTCATTTGATCATGATGTAGTCCTGCAAATCACTTAGATGCAATCGCGTACCATCTCACACGCGATCGTGATGCCCCAATAATTCCATACTCATCAAGATCGCGATGTTTTATTCTATGATTGCAATGTGCAAAGTAGTTGTTCTATGCGATCGAGACCTGTCTTCATGAGATCACGATGAACAAAGCACTGACAATATAAATAATCCCTGCACAACTTTTCTATTCATATTACTGAAAAACCATTATGTTTTTACTTTATTCTTATCTGAAAGCTCATTCCAAACAACAATTCAAGATTTAGAAAAATTTCCAAGGTTTTCCCCTTCGATTTCAACACAATTTGGTAACTTTCTATTTCATTTATTTCTTGAAATTCCCTGTTTCCTCCAAGAATGGCCCCAAATAATGAAGTTGACGAATTCCTGACATAACTCATATATTATTGCATAATTCTTCGTTCCTAGGGTATATTTTTCTATGTAGTATAGTTAATTCATTGAATTTCGATGTTATATTCCATAAATATTACATCTTTGACCCTTTTGTAGTCAAATTTGTTGACGCTATTTGATGGCCTTTCCTCAATTGAATTGTGCTTAATTTTGGAGCACGAGTTCATAGTAACGTTGGGAACCCCGTAGCAAAGATTATTTTGAGTTCCAACTAGCACGCCTTGAAGGCTCATTTTAGACCCAATTTCAGGCTCAGTTCGGAATGTAGCATAATTTATATTGTTGGACGTGTATTGACATATGGATCACTATTTCGTAAGCTTCAGAGCAATCGGAGTTTGTTTTATATCAGTTGGGGTAATATTTGTGAGGTTGTAGCATTTTATTATCGGAAGATAGGTACGTTTCATGGGGCTATCTCTGGGTTTATTTTTGTAATAATTGTACAAAACAACATCCGTGGATTGGGTCTTTAGGTGGTTTTAGTAACCTTGTACCTTTCTTTTTTCCATATCCTCATTTGATTTCTATTTTGACATTTGTAATTACATGGTACCGTTAACTTAGGATTTTCCTAGTGATACCTGTTCGGGCATAGTTTGTAGTCATTTCATGTATAAATAATTGTTGATATATTGTACATGGATTATAAAATATGTTGGGCCTTTGCCTCTACTGAGAGTGCATCGGGGCTAGGCTAGTATCACCACATGATTATTGAGCCGTGGAGGATAGAGACTGATTTTTGTAATAATGAAAGATAATGTTAAACATTAACAAATTGAAATATTCTAATAATTATATAAGTAAATGACCATTTAATTTTTATAGAATTGACTTTTTATCAAGCATGTGGTAATACTATTTTTACTTATTTTACCCAGGCTTTACACCCTGGCACCGAAAATTATCATTTGGCTAATTAATGTTGGGAGTTGAGACCAACTTCATTTGGCAGTGAGTACAATCACTGGCACCTGAGTCCGTTGTTGTACGATAATGAGTAAAACTTTTTGACACTTGTCACTCTTACTAGATGTGGAGACTTTGGTGATACCTATTCTATTAAGGATATTGGTTATACTGTTACACTAACACATTGGACGCCATGACTTACCGCGTACGGCTTGATGATATTATTGATATGAGGAATTGGTCTCAGACTGTGAGACCCTTGAGGCTCTGTGATTTGGGATTTGAGTCGATGATGACGTTAGAGATTGTATGTGGTGGCACACCTCTGTGGACATCGCCTTCGGGCTACAAAGACACAGAGGGGGGATATATAGGATAGAGAAGGGATATACTTGGAACATTTAGGGTAGCCTTCCATGGATTATGCCTGCTGGACCTACAGGTACCAGAGAAGAAACATACGCTGGACTAGTTACTTTATGGTGTGTATTTACTTTTCTGCACCTATTTTCTTCAGTATACCCCTGGTAGTATAAGGATGCCTATGGGTGAGGATGTTTTCTGTATGTGTTGTTCTTCTTTCTGGGGACTTAACAACATTTATATGCATTGATATAGTATTGTTACTATTGTTTAGTTGTTATCGTTAGTTACTTGGTATTTCATGTTATATGGGATATTGTGTGTTACATTATTGTTCATTCATTCAGCCCTTACTTAAGGTTACCGGTATACTTGTCCGGTTTCTTTATTTCTTTTCATGTTTCTTGATTCTTTAGAATCTTGATTAACTTTAGTTTTTATTCACATACACTGCTCCAAGGATTCTGGGTACATCTTCCTTCATTACCTAAATTCCTAATATATGATTAGCTAGCGATATATGTTCTACTTGTTACTTGATTTAGATCTAAGTAGCTAGACTCAATGATATACTATTTGATTCAATGACCATATTTATTGCCTTTTGTTATTTACTGCTTTTATTATTTTTATGTGCCTAGTGTTCCCTATAAGCCTACTGGGTACATGTTGCTTCGACATCTTGTACTCATACTACATTGGTCATGTGCATATCTGAGTACCGATGCCCAACCTTGATTGACGGATCTCTATTCGTGCAAATTCTATTGACTTTCACAGACTTACGGTGAGCTTGGCGTCGATCTTTTCTTGCTTCTCTTCCTCATTGATTTTTTTTTTCCAGGTAGTTTTGGAGATACCTTGTATTAGACATTCAATATCTTGTCTTTTACTTAGAGTATTTTTATTACATTGATACTGGGTTTTTGGCAATGTTGATTCTTTACAATTTTGCTTCATTTATAGATTAGTTTTTATATTTGTATTTCCGTTTTTAATGTAGTCGTCCTCCACTTTGCCTTAGGACTACAGGGTCGGTTCTCCTAATGGTGGTATAGTAGGTGCCATCAAGATTTGAGAAATCAGTTCGTGACAAATTGGTATTAGAGCCCTAATTTCATCAGTGTCTGTGTACAAAACCAATGTCTAGTAGAGTCTTACAAATCAGCGCGGAGATCTCCATTACTTATCTTTGAGAGGTTATAGTGATATTTAGTAAAATAACATTTTTTTTTGAATTCTGTGTCATGCGTACATCCTTTATAGTTTCGTGAAACTCTCTCACTCAATTTCCTCACTCTCTCACAAATGCCTCAAAGACATTTATTAGCAGTAGGGAAGACCATTAGAGTTCCTGCTAGAGTACCGACTGAGGTACCTATGGCTTCTGCTACCCTAGAGATTTCATCTGTGTATTCAGCACCTACTGCAGCACCTGTTCCAATGACTGTTGTATCGCCTTTTCTAGACATTCGTAATATCTTTTAGTAATTACTCAGTACCTACGGTGGTCCCCATATCGATGGGACACAGCCAGCTGTTCTAGCACCACAGTCTACAACTGTAGTTCTTATTATGCAACTAGTTCCGCCTATTATTTCATAAGATATTCCTACACCTGCTAAAGTCATCCAGTACTGATTATTTCTCCTTTCATTGAGCAGCAAACAACCATGACAAATTCATAGCAGAAGCTCTTGACTAGATTTTTGAGGTTGGATCCCCATCGGTTCACTAGAGTCCCTAGGGAAGATGCACATGAGTTTATTATTGAGTTTGAAGACATGTTGATGAATATTGGGGTGTTAAAGACCTATAGTGTAGCTTTTACCACCTATCAGATGCGTTGTGCAGCTAAGCAGTAGTGGAGAGGTTTTGTTATATGCCGACAATTAGGTTGCCCTAGTCAAGTTGGACTGAGTTTTATGAGGTCTTTATGAGAAAGTTGTAACAAGAGTCAAGCAAGAGAGCCCGAGAGAGAGTTTTAGGAAGCTTGAGAAGGGAATGATGATAGTGGTGGTGTATGACGTTCAATTTTACTAGTTTTTAGTTTATGAGACAGACTTGATAAAGTTCTAGGTTTGCTAGTATATGATGAATGTCCATTTTAGGAAATGCTATATCACACTCACTCTATGTAGGCCCTCTATCATGAGTCATGTCAGTTCAAAGAGAAAATACAGAGGCATTAGGGAGGTTATAGTGTGTCCTATTTTGGGTGTCATGTCCAGTTTCAGAATGTGCAGGGCCAGTCCAACAAGCCAGTGCAGACATCATTATAGGTTTTATCACCTTCCCCAGCTCAGTATTCATAAGGATCTAGATCTTCGCAACATGGTAGTCAGATGAGTTCCGACAAAGGGTCCTGATAGATTCGGCCATCTAGGTTGTGTTTTGAGTATGGCCTTGTGGGCCATTATGCTATAGCTTATCTTAGAGGGGAACTTTTCATCCTGCTGCTCAGTCTGCACAACCTTTGAGATAAGTGCCTCTTTCGGCTTGAGGTGGGCCATAGGGTGGTTTTGTGGTGGTGGCAAGCATGGTAGGGCTAGTGGTAGTGGTAGTGGTCTTCATGGTAGTGATCACTAGTTACAGACTATTCCTGCAAGACCTGAGGTTGTGGTCTCGTATTCTATTGTTGCAGGTTTGATTTATGTGTGTTCTATACCTGCATCAACCCCATTTGATCCTAGATCTAATTGCTCGTATGTGTCATCCTATTTTGCACCTAGTTTGGGGTTGCCTATTGATGTGTTACCTACATCCATAATTATATGGTGCCTGTGACTTAAGATTTTCCTAGTGATACCTTCTCGAGAATAGATGGTAGACATTTTATGTATAAATATTTGTTGATATATGGTGCATGCATTATACTAGAGGTTAGGCGTTTGGGTCCAATTAAAGTGCATTGGCGCTGGTCTAGTATCGCCACATGATTATTAAGCCATGGAGACTACAGACTGATTTTTGTAATTATGACAGATAATGATTTAAATTAATAAATTGAAATATTCTAATAATAATATAAGTAAATGACCTTTTAATTATTTTAGAATCCACATTGAAACGAGCACCCGATTATCCTATTTCTACTTGTTTTAGCCCATGTCTTACACCAAACACCGAGAAATATCATTTGACTAACTAATGCTGGAACTTGAGACTGACTCCGTTAGTTTTTTAGTACATCCACTAGCACTTGAGTTAGCCATCGTACGGTAGTGAGTAATGTTTCTCGACACTTATCACACTTACTAGTTGTGGAGATTTTCATGATACCTGTTCCATTGAGGATATTGGTGAAACTGTTTTTTAGGCATTGTACGCCATGACTTTCCAAGTACAGCTTGATGATATTATTTATATAAGGCATTGGTTTCATACAGTGAGACCCTTGAGGCAATGTGATTTGGGATTTAAGTCTATGATAACGTTAGAGATTGTTGTACGTTGTGGAACACCTCTATGGACTTTGCCTTCGAGCTACTGCGACATATAGGGGGGACATAGGAAAGAGTAGGGATATATCGAGAACATTTAGGGTAGCCTTACATCGATTCTGCCTGCATACGGGTACCAGAGGAGAAATATACATAGGACTGGTATCTTTATGGTGTGAATTTAGTTTTCTACACATATTTTGTTTAGTGTACCCCTAGTACTATGAGGATGCCTACGGGTGAGCATAATTTCTGTATATGTTGCACTTCTTTTTAGGGGCTTGACAATGTTTCTATGCATAACTATAGTACTGTTACTATTGTTCAGCTATTGTTGTTGGCTACTTAATATTTCATGTTATGTGGGATATTGGGCCTTACATTATTTCTAACTCATTCATCCCCTACTTGAGGTTACCGGTATACCATCCATGTTCTATTTTTGTCTCCTTTTGACTCTTGATTAACTTTTATTATTATTCACATATTCACATATCCTGTTGTAAGTATTCCAGGTACGCCTTCCTTCATTGCATGAATTACTAATATGTGATTAGCAAGTAATATATGTTCTACTTGTTAATTGATTCGTATCTGAGTATCTAGCTTCCATGATGTACTATATGATTTGGTGACCATATTTATTTTGTTTCGTTATTTAATACTTTTTTTATTATTATGTGCCTAGTGAGCCCTCAAAGCCTACTTGTATGGGTTGCTTTGACAACTTGTACTCATACTACACTTGTCATGTGCAGATCTGAGTACAGGTGCCTGATGTTGATTCACAGATCGCTATTCATACCGATTCTATTAACTTTTAGAGACTTAGGGTGAGTTTAGCCTCCAACTTTTCCTGCTTCTCTTATGCACTGTTTTTTATCTCTATTTATTTTCGGAGATTGTAATGACCCTTCAGGTCATTTATGATATATATGCAGTGTCTTGCATCCTAGAGCATTTCGGTAGTTGCCCCAAGTCATTTATGACTCGCTGGGACCGATAGTTCGGATCCCTGGCAACTCGGTCGAGGATTATCTCAAATTTTGTGTTTTAGAGCCTTAAATTTAGTACTCGTTGACTAAAGTCAACTTTCCTTCAAGATGAGCT